>JACMIF010002556.1:0-17547 GCA_014805445.1 Diplogasteroides magnus | reverse complement strand
GACATACAAATTATGCAAATTTTGACCGGCTGTCAATATAGTCCCATTTACGACACCCTACTGTATCGCCATCTTACGACATGCCTGTTTCTAAAATTCACAACAAAGGATCCACTCATCATACCTTGCTGCTCTTTATGTCAGTACGTAATACCACTTTTGCTCATTACATCATTAGAATATGAGACGCTTGCATTGACATGGGTAGGGAGAGGGATGGTAGGGGGAGACGCGCGCGCGAAAAACGACTATGTCCACGAAATAAGCAAAATCGCATTACTGTGCAGCAATTTGGTCACCTCTGATTTGCCTGAAATTCATATCTATGGGGTAATCGAGTGCGCAGATTCCAAAAGTGATGGAATCTCGTTGACAGTAATGCAAAAATTTTACACGACGGCCGTTTAAATATTTCTACGGGCTGAAAATCAGCTTCAAAATGAAGTTACAGGTCTCATTTTTATAACATTATGTGCCCTAGGGACTAGAATTTGAATGCCACATCAAATTTACAGATCGGATTTTTTGCCTGTTTTTGACGAATTTTCGGTTTTATTTCATGCCCTGAGGCAACGAACTTTTTTCATGTCAAACAGACCACATATTCGAGATCTACGGGGTCGATTTATACTAAAACCAAGTTTTCAACCAATTCGGAGACCTAAAGTTGAGAAACTGTGCAAAGGGATGGTCCACCCTTACAGAAGATGTCTCATAAACGACATCAAAATGGACTATGAGGGAATGAAATAGGACATCTGACAAGTTTCCTTCTGTCACTTATCTTATATCAACCAGTGATTCTTTCCGAGGCACATCTTCTCTTACACACAAATATTGTGCCACCCAATACTAATCTCACGAGAGGATCAACAAAGAACACAGCCGGTCAGAATGGAATAACTACAGTTGTCCACGGTTCTAAGATAGTCACAATTATAAGGAGGACTGCAGGAGAAAATACCATATTTCAAGGCCTACAGGTTTTTCAGCCCAAAATATCACATTTTTCATCGATAACCGTTAGTTATTCGGTCCATCCCGGCTCCAATTGTAAAGTTTTTAAGAGTACCTGCGTGTCCACATGGACCGCCTAGTTAATGTATGAATGGAAGTGAGCGTGCAAACTCATAAAGTCGTTGGGTTGAAATTCGCAGGAACTAAGATAAATGAACGAAATTCTGGCTTGATTGATTTTCTGGCGTTAAAAAGTGAGAAAAAATCAATTTGTTTTCGAAGTTCATAGCTTTTGAGCTCTTAAATACTGTCATCTCTTTAGATCTAGGTAAACAACCGCGACGCTTAAAACCGAGCGTCGCGGCTGACATCCGGGATGTTCAACAATTTTTTTCAGCAATTCAACAAGTCAACAATTGCTGACTTTTTTTTTGCACTTGCAGTTTTGTTCGATTTTTCGGCTCTAGTGTCTCTGAACCCATAAATAATGGCGGCGTTTTTTGCACAGAAATATTCGCCACAAAATTCTACATAAGAAAATAATCATCATTCCAGTTGATGAGGTCCGAAAAGCTCTACTATTTGGACCAAAAGAAGCTCCATTGCCATATTTTAGTGAAAAATACACATTTTCGGGGCTCATATCTCCTGTGAAAATCCATTCTGAGCAAATTTCCTCCACAAAAGTTTCTTGTGTTGAGGTCCTCTGTCGATATTGGTGCTGAAATGTGGGGGTCGTCGGAAGTCATTTTTTCTCGAACTTAGCCGTTGAAAAGGCCGAAAAAACGATGTAGCATGACCACATACTTTTAGTATCTCATAAAATTCTCCATAAAAAATCATTGATTTTGGTGGGTTTGCCAGCTCATGAAATCGATTTTGATGCGAGTTATCGTCATTCAAAGATTATACGAAAAATGTTCGAAAAAACGGCCATGTTCGAGAAAATATGACGTCCGACGACCGCCACTTTTCAGCACCAATATCAACAGAGGACTTCAACACAAGAAACTTTTGTGGAGGAAGTTTGCTCAGAATCGATTTTCACAGGAGATATGAGCCCCGAAAACGTGTATTGTTCACTAAAATATGGCAATGGAGCTTCTTTTGGTCCAAATAGCAGAGCTTTTCGGACCTCATTAACTGGAATGATGACTATTTTCTTATGTAGAATTTCGTGATGAATCTTTCTATGCAAAAAACGCCCACCATTATTTATGATTTCAGAGACGCTAGAGCCGAAAAATCGAACAAAAACTGCAAGTGCAAAATGCGGCAGTTTCATTTAGCAACTTCATTCCGCTATATCGAACTCAAGGCTCCATCTACTATATGGAAATGTATTTTTAAGCAGGTAAAACAGGCTGGATGTAATCTGTATGATTATGATTACCGACCTTGATATTGAACTATTTTCACATCGAGAAATAGTGAGTTTTCTTGATTTTATAGCGAGTCTTTCCGGACTTCGGTTTGGAATGTGAAGAGATTTACCTTATGTAGAATTTAGTGGAGCAACTTTTTAAGCAAGAAAACGCGCCGTTATTGGGGGTTTCCGAGATGCCAGGGCCTAAAAACTGCATTTTTCGGATATGCTTCAACTCGAAAATATGTATTCTGCCCTGCATAGAGGCATCGATATCAATTGGGTAGTGGCTTATTTTATGCTACCGACATGTACTATGTGCTAGCCCAATGCACATTAGACTGGATCTCTACGGAAGCAAGATATGATTTTTCATCCGAGATCGATTTTTTGCCAACTCAAGCAACTTTCAATTATCATATCTCTCGAACCAGAGCAGCTATGGCCATGGATACCACATATGTTGTACATTCCTCAGTCCCCACCAATATGCACCTCACAAATCGCCATTCAAAACATCTTGGCAAAATTGCACCAGGACGGCACTCTGAAATGTCGACTCTCTCATAGAGTGCGTGGTAAATGCCAACGAAAGTCGACATTTTGAGATAGAACTTGAGAAAAAACACATTTCAGTATCAAAAATGTGTTTTAAAGGCTCGGATTTTCATTTTTATGGCATTATTTACAGAAATTCTTTTGTTGATTTGTTGAAATAATTTTGTTGATTTGTTGACTCAACAACTTTTGTTGAAAAAAGTCAACAATTCAACAAATGAACATCCCTGGTTGACATGATGATGCGTCGACACCATGCGTCACATGATGCAAGGCGGCCATCAATTGAACATGACCCCGCACCACCTCTCACTTCATTTTCACAATACTACGGATATTGGAAACCAATAGCAATAAAATAAATAAGACTTAATATAAATGAGAATATCCTACCCATGAATCTTGTTCTTGGCCGATCTCCATCAACATGTGCACTTCTCTTGATATGCCTATCCTTTCGATCATCTCCTATAAGTTAATATTATTTTAATTCCTTATAAATCAACTAGCAATGATGTAATTAATTCTCACTTTCATTTTCGCTTTCCCTTTTGTCAGTTTCTCCTCCACTTTGATCTCTTCCTCTGATAGAATGTCCACTTGTAACAGGAGTCTCCTCCCCATATCTGATGATATAACTCATAATGAATCTCATAGTAGTCATACTGAGTACAACAAATGCCATCTTCTCCCTTCACCCATTCATTCTCTCTGACAGTCAATGTCTTTCCTCCACTACTTCCAATGTGCTCAGGTTTGGGAGGGCCTATTGAAGAGGGAGGGTGGCTATCGAAGATCTGTAAAAGTGCTATCCCTCCCATTACAGTACACCCATCGCTTACCTGTTCACAGTTTGCAATCAACACTTCGACAACAACATTACAGAACTTGATGTCCATTATTGCAGCCATAGTCTCCTCTCTTGGTCTCAGAAGAGTAGGACCAAAACATACGCCGAGATTTCCTACAGTCATTAGATTCTCTCCACTTCTATCGGCAACTCTGTAATGTATTCTCTTCTCTTCATTCCATTTCTTCTTCCCACTTTCTCAAATGTCTCACTATCATTTGTAACATTTCCTTGTGTTCACTTGGTAGTTGGTATACATGATAGTGAATATGTTGTACTCGTTGTTGTCTCAAACAATTCTTTCCATTTCTTTCCTTCACAATTCCACTCACCTATCATCCATCTTAGCTGCACATATGAAATTAGAATGAAGATCGAATGTCATTAGAGGCTCAGGAAGATTCCTAATAGATAAACATCAATGTGAGTATGAATACTTGAATACCTGAGATAAGTCTTAAGAGCACTGCTAACAGTCTTCATTTCCCATTGACTGTCGTCACTCCAATTCATTCTTTCTCCACTTCCTTTTCTCTTCTCCAATCCAACACTCATCAACTTCTTCACTTTTGAATTCACTCCACAATTCCTGTATAGTCCTTGTTCCCCCAGTCCTGCAAATCAAACAATAACAATCTATGCCCCCCATACACTCGCCTTTATCTTCAATCAATCGTAGACATTGGCGCACGAAATGAAATCCAACATCATCCAATTCGGCTGGAAAAAAAATCTTTTTTTTTATTTCATGCTAACATCTACAGTATGAGTCCTTCTCTCTCACTACCATCTACAGTATGACTCCTTCCCTCTTGCTTCCCACCACAGTTCTCATCTACAGTATGACTGTACTCACCATTACATCCCTCAATGACGAATGCAGGGAGGAATGCACTTCCCCTGTGAACTGCCCTGAGACCAGCAGCAATAGCAGATCCCCCTCCCCCACTTTCCCCACAACCAACACCCATTCCTCCACCACTTCGAGTAGACAATGACCGCATACTGATAACACATCATTAGTTCATAGAGAGCGAACAAAGTATAATAGAGTAACAGATGTCCAAAACGTTTGCGGACCATGGCTGTGCCTTTTCCGTTTACCGAACTTTTGGTAAAAATTTACCGATTCTATAAATGTTAGCCATTTCATTAATTTCTATTTTTCTCAGTTTCTCTCCCAATGGACTGGGAAAAATCGGCAATTGTTCTGATAAAAAAACTAGACTGCCCTCGTATCTATAAAGTAATCGATGACTTTTATTGTCCACTCCCGCAACACAAGTGTTTCAATTTCGTCATATTTTCTAAAAAAAATTTCTCGAAAATCAATATCTTCGCGGGGACGCGGAAATATCCCTAATTGTTCGTGAAAAACTTTAACCTCTTTTGTCTACGCATGACTTAATTCGCACTAACCGGAATACGAGAAATAAATATAGATTTTTAGTGAACTTTTCCGAATTTCAAGCTGAAAATTTCAGTAATGGAGAAACACTCGAAATGTTCTGGAAAACAATGGAATATTTTTCCTGGTGATATTCGTGAAAAAAATTACAAAAAAGGAAGAAAAATAGTTCAATTTTCAGGAGTTTCCAGTGGTAATTCTCAATTTTACTTTTATACTTTTCGAAATATCACCAGGAACATTATTTCACTGTTTTTGCAGAACTTCTCGAGTGATTCTCTATTATTCCTGAAATTTTCAACTCGAAAATCGATGTTTACTAAACACTCCAACGATATTGAATTTTGAAGAAAAAAAATAAGAAGGAGATAATGGAATTGAAACACTGGTAGCAATGAAGTGAGATGACAACAGAAGTCACCCGTTACATGCAGACCTCAGTGTAGTTTTTAACAGAACAATAGCTGATTTCTCGCAGATGATGGAGAGAAACTGAGAAAAATATCAGTTTCGTCCACGAAATTTTTGGACACCCTAATAGAATGATCATCAACGGAAGCGATGAAAAGAGAATATCGTGGGAATGTGAAGGAATATGGATGGAGCGAAATGGATATGGGAAGACATGGAAAGAAAGAAGAAAGACTTGCACAAGACAATGTCAACATTGGAGAAGGAAAGAGGATGAAGATAAAGATATGTATGTAAAGTAGAATAGACTTGTAATATGATTGGAATGAAATGAGTTAATAGTATCTTTGATGTATTGCACTATGTGCAGAGACGAAGTTGCCGTTCATCCTCCTCCATCTATTCCTTCCCCATACAAATCCCCTGAGAGAAGAGACACAACAACAAAATGAGAATAGACAACAACATTGCATAATGACGTGAGTAAGGGATGAATGAAGACGATATAGAAGAAAGGGAGAAGTCATTCCTTCTTCCACTACCACATCTCTCATCTCTCAATACTCAACCCATTCCCCATCCATTCCACACTTCCCTCCCCAATCCCCCCCCCCCCAAACACTCTCTCATCCTTCCCTCTCTCAATCCACTACACCACCAATGTTGAATGACCAACTGCAGGGAGAAAAGGCAAAACTTTCGCCAGATTTACATAATGAAGAGGTGAAGGGAAGGCAAAGAGTTGAAATGTCGTTGATTAAGGAGAAGAGAGGATGGGATGAAATGGAAGGAAGGAAGGATGAAATGAAGAAAGACCAAGAACAATTCTATCGAGTATACCGGGTATTACAGACGTAAGATGGGGTGAAATACATTGATTGGATTGTGCATTGATATAGAGGATAGAAAAGGAATGATAGAATAGTTAAAAGAGAGAATGGACAATTAGAGAGAAGACTCCCTTCTTCTATTCTTGTCAATTGACTGCAACGCCATTCGTCAATGTATTCATTAGCATGTGAGGGATGGACATTGCCTTGTTGAAGGAAAGAAAGAGACAAAAGGAAGGATGTATCATGTTGGTACAAGGGCTGAGAAAGGAAAATACTCACTTTGGAAGGCAGGAGATGGACCCCCAGTAGAAGAAGAGTATATCTCAAGAGATAACTTCGTTTAGAATAGAGAGAGAGGAAGAGAAGAGACAATAGAATGTCTTACTGGTTGGTTTGCATCCATAGCTTCCAACCATTGTCTTCTATCATCTTCTGATAGTGCTTGTAATGAGATTGGTTCTCTTCCATCGACCATTACATCCAAACAGAATCTATATCACTCCTTATACTCTCTTCATTCATGAGTATAACCTCTTGTCGATTGAATCATTCCCTCTTCTAACACATTGTTTCAACTTGTATGAGACAGATTGCCCCACAGCACTTTTCATATCCTGATAGTCAATCATTCCTTCTTCTCCTTCTTCATTCACTTACTGTCTTTGTAGGTGCATTGACTGCAATCATAGTGAATATGCGTGTTTCCTTACTGTAAACACAATAATGTTTACTCCATGCCCCTTTAAGAACATCTCGTGAAAGAGTCTCTCAACACAATTCCTTCATTCCATCAATATAACCCACTCACTTGCAATCTTACTCTTCTCTAATGCATACATGTATCCTTGTTTAATACTACTTCTCGATGAATTCTCACCAGTTCCCTCTGTTCCTCCATTTTCTCCACTAGATCCTCCCTGTAGTCATTCATTCCTCTCTCATAATCACAACTAAAAATGATACCGCTATTTTAGTATGAGACTTGAGTATCTTCTTTTTAAGTTCTTCAGCCTCCATCTGAGTAGCTCGATAACTCTCTGATGTCTATAATATCTTATTCATTTTCATTCTCACATACACAGAATACCTTCTGTATTCGCACTTGAATGTTGTCGAGAAATGGCTTGAAGTCTTCGTGAACGACATATCCTAAACGACACTTCATCAATTTAATTGTCCTCATATTGCATGTAACACACTTTGTATATAAGAGATTACACAAAATAACAAGTAGTCTTTGGATTAACGAGGCATTCTCGCCATTAATCACGGACACAAGGGACGGAACGGGGAATTCATAAAGGTGGAAGTTGGTGGATGTGTATCGTTAGGGGGTATAAACACATTATAGAAGTGGGAACAAGCAATAAGTCTAATTGTCGGTTCTGTGGCCGTATTCATGAACGCTACAAATAGTTTGGAATTCCAACCGTGACGCCATTTGGGTAGGGGGAGCGGTTTTTCAAAACGGCCTCCCCCTACCTAAATGACGTCACGTTTGGAATTCCAAACTATTTGGAGCGTTCATGAATACATTTCCTGGACATAGGAGTTGTGTCAAAAATTTGAAAGATAATACTTATAATTACTTTGAAGAAAGTAATGCTGTAATTTTTGCTATCAAGTTTTCTATTGAAGGCGGAAAAAATGACAAAGTTGAATTACTTCTCTCTGCGCTCTCATTCACCCGGTCGTCTCTAGTTGTTTGACACGACCGCGCAATAGAGAAAACTGACAGATCGAATGCACTTTGCTATTCTTTATGCCTTCACTAACGCTTTCTGAACCTATTCCGCGAGCTCTTCAAAAAAAGGTCTTAATTGGGGTCTTCCTAGCACGTTGGCCTGTTTCTTATAGCAAGTTCAATATATAACGTTGAGAAAGTGTAGGGTGGGCTACTATACGGAACTGCATTTGCATGAATGTATTCGTTTTCTCACACTTCTCTCCGCTAGATCTATTGCGCGATTATTGTAATGTCCCCAAGACATTCAGATAGGCCAAATTTTTGAAGGTCGTAATTACTAAGGCATGTTTCATCATAGCAAGCCCAATTTTTTTGTTAAATCTATGGCCTACAAAAGGATGGTGGTGTTGCCATCATTGTGCACTGCTCTATTCCTTCGGCCCTTATTCAAGAAGAATCTATCAAAAACTCCCAACGAGCTTCTCGCTGTAGACGTAAACATGAAAAATGACTTAGTGCGTATCATCTGTATCTACCGTACTCCTAAAGCTTCCCATGCGCATACAACCCAAATACTCCAGTCTATCTCTGACCTAACAACTTGCGCTCACCCCTCTATTGTATTGGGCGACTTCAACTTTCCTGATATTGATTGGTTGAACCCTACTAGTCATTCCAACCTCTCCCCCTCATCGGATGATTTCCTCTCTCTCACACAGACAATTCAACTCCAACAACTGGTCCTAGTCCCTACCCGGGGTTCCAATATTCTCGATCTAGCCCTTTGTAATCAGCCCAGTCTTATTGATCTACTGGCCCTCCCCTTTTCAACTCTGACCATAATTCGGTATCCTTCCATGTATGCTTAGAACATTATCCTCCCACTTTTACTTATAAGCGCTGCTTCGCAAAAGCAAATTATGACATCATCAATTCCAAACTGGCAAATATTGATTGTGGTCTTATTTTCTCAACTCTCACTAACATAGACGAAATGTATGACTTCCTTCTTGCGTATTTGACTGAGACCCATTGAAGAATTTGTCCCACTCATAAAAGTAAACGCATGCATTGGTCCTCTCCCACCACACATTTTCCGCCTGCAGAAAAAGCGCTTCCTCGACTGGCAAGATTGTGTCATTTCCAATACATCATCCGCATCTGTAACTTTCGCGAATCTTAATTTAAAGTATATCAAAGAGTTGAACAAATTCAATAGAAATCGAGAACTGCGCATTATCTCCTCTGAAGACCGCACAAAATTCTTTCGTCATATCAAAACTTGTATCTCTAAACCCAAGGCTCAAAAGACCTGATGGTTCCATTGCTATAACCGACAAAGAAAAGGCAAACCTCTTGGCTGAACAATTCCTTTCCTCATTCACTTTAGACAACGGTATTCTCCCTCCAGTTTCACTCACTCATATTTCCTCCCCTCCTTCCCCATTCGCTCTGGTTTTCACAAGACATGAGATATGTAGACATATTGAAAGATGGAAAAAGTCGGCTTGTAAAACTCCAGACAATATAGATATGTCATTCATCAAAAACATAGCAGTTCCCCTAGCCTGCCCTTTAGAGTACATATTCAACTACAGTTTTACTCATTCCGTCGTTCCCACCCAATGGAAATGTTCCATTGTAATTCCCGTCAAAAAGAAGCCTCCTTTCTCTGACCCCTCTAATTATCGTCCCATTTCAATTACTTCCTTCTTCTGTAGGGTGTTTGAAAAGATTCTCTCTCTAGAACTCATCAAAATGTGTAAATTAAGGGGAATCATCCCAGACGAACAGTATGGTTTTAGAAAGAAAAGATCCACTGAACTTCTCATGTTAGATGCTCTTGACTATTGGACCGAAAATGTAGCCAGTTCGCGACCAGTTGACATAATATACTTTGACTATGCAAAGGCTTTCGATCGGGTATCCCATAAAAAGCTCATCCATAAACTATCCTCCTTTAAACTTCCCCCACTGATAATCTCTTGGATTATGGTATACCTGTCAAATAGAACTTTTCAAGTACGGGTTCGCGATGCGCTATCCAACACCTTTCCCATTTCAAGCGGAGTTCCACAAGGTTCAGTTCTTGGTCCACTACTATTCATTATTTACACTAGTGAAATTCCCCATTTGCTCCTCCAACACAATGTCCTAGTCAAGCAATATGCAGACGATATCAAGATTTTTCGAGCATTCGCAAGGGGTGAATCACATGCTCCCCTTCAATTAGCAATAGATGAATTAGTCAAATGGTCCGATGATTGGCAACTTCCCCTCTCCAGCCAAAAATGCAGTGTTATCTATCTGGGTAAGACCAACCCCAAACATCCATATTCCATGTCCTCCTCCCCTCTTCAATCAAATGACGAAACTCGTGACATAGGGATCATTATAGACAAAGACCTTAAATTCTCTGCACATTGCAAATTGATCACTGAAAAGGCAATGAATTCTTCTCATATGAGTCTCCGAGCCCTTAAAACTCCCAACCCAGATACTCTACTCAAAGCATATCAAATATTCAAAAAAAAGACCAATTCTCGAAAGTTGTTCAACTGTATTCTCTCCCTACAAACAGGCAGACATTAGGCAACTTGAAAGAGCCCAGAATTATTTTACTAGACGAATTTTCACCCGCTGTTTTGGTTTCAAACGCCCTTCAATCCCCTCCTCAACTGAAAGAAACAAAAAGTTGAATTTACCGACCCTGCTTCAAAGGCGCAAGGACATAGATATGAAAATGCTATACAAGCTCGTTTTTGGACATACCCGCCTCTCCCACAAACATGCCCATCGTTACACTATCCGTACTTCAACCTTGCGGGGACCAGGTTTCATTCTTTTCAATACATCCACTCGTCAACTCAACCGTAAAAACAGCTTCTTCGTTAGATCAGCTAGTGCATTTAATAGTGATTACCGACATATTCAGTCTACTCGTGATCTCAATGACACTCTCACGTCCTTGTAAAATATAACACTTATGCATCTCTTTGTGTCATTCGTCTTAATAATCAATTGAACCACGTTTTGAGTTTAATTGTCTCAATGCGTATAAATATCTATCTATCTATCTATTTATTGGATCGTATGGTTTAGAGAGTGAGTGGCGACTAAACAATAGCACGCGAATGAGGCCATTTTGGTCAGGATAGGGTGATGGGGGCGGTCTGGGCCATGAACTGAAGAAGTGCCGTCATAGTCAAACAATTCTTGTCTCAAATAATGATGAATATTTCAGGTGTACGTTCCGGAAATGACTCGAAGCCGAAATAAACGAGAAGCTTATATTGTATGCCACACAACTCAAGTGTCAACGATTGAATGGTGGTTAGTGTACATTCATTTGTTCATTTACTCATTTCTTGATAATAGGAGATATCGTCCTTCCACTTTCATTGGAAGATATGATCCTCAAACAGAATATATAAGAAAAGGAAAGAATGTGATGGAAGGGGTTGAGGTTTGTTGATCATTTCTTCTACCGTATAAATGATCATTTTTCGATTTTACCTGGAGGAGTGCTTCATTTTTTGTCAGTTTCTTCTACTGATGTGGAGAGATATGTATGTAGGGCTGAACAGAATGAAATAAACAAGACAGCATATGCCGTAAGTTGTATGCAACTATCAGTATATAATGTTATTTGAGATTGGTCATCTTCGTCTCGACTATTCATTCTGGTATTCATTGGATATTTTCGAGTCGGTCTTCTGGGGATGTCTCATGAGTGCAATTCTTGCGTGTGCCGCCTCTTTCCTTCTAAACATCACATGGATTCTGTCCAGGTTTTGCTCCCTTTCAGAATTTATTCACATAAAAGTACTCAGAAAATCAATTCTATGGTGGATTCAGCGGGCGGAGAGGCTGTCGAGAGTTCGAAAAATGGTGAGGAAGAGTGCTTCGTCTTTGAAATATCATTTTCCATCTTATTTCCTTTTCTACCCATCCATTTTCGGAAAAAGAAAACAGAGAAAAACAGGACATGAACTTTTTGAATTTTCTCGAAAAGAGTTATGTAGGGTTGGGCAGGGGTTATGGAGAACTAACGGGGGAACGTTGTTTTTTTATTTTTCTGATAGATTTACTGCTCTCCTATGCAAAAAGAAATCTAAATAGGTCTAGCTTACTTTTACGCTGAGATATGCTGAAAAGCAAAAAATAGTCAGTTTGCAATCAATTTTCGTTTTTGGTAAATTTCTCCTGTTAGGAGCAAATTCGAATTCTGTGCTAGTTAGCTTTCGATAGCCCCAGCAATATATAATCGAATTCAAAAAACGAGAAAGCTGTTCGTGAGCTCGTGTTCGGGAAGAAAATGTGGGCCACGAGGGATACTGTACTTGCGCATCCCTACCATACCTGGGCAGGGGACCACTAGGACAGGCTCCGGACCCCAAATGTACGTGTCTCCGCCAGCACTTTTGGGCCCAAATCTACGTGTGGCCGAAAAATTATGTGAAAAAAATCGCAAAATATCTAGTGTAAACTGTCAAATTTTCCAATTTTTTCGTTTCTTTTCTACGTGTCGCCGCCGAAATTTTTTTCCTTGACCAAAATGTACGTGGGCGCCCCCACCCGGCCGCCGGGCGGGGGGGGGCCGGGGGGGGCCCAGGTATGATCCCTACTAGTGAAGGCAGAATGAGTGGGAGAAGTGCATTCCATCTCTCTACGTCTCGCAGACTGTTATGGCGACATTACTAGGTACAAAGTGTCGGCCACGCCCACAATTCCATATGGTCACAACCGTCAAATTGTTCACTGATTTCGACGTTTCCCAAATCGACAAGAATGGTTTTGATGCGCAAAGAGCGGTAACTACGGTAGATTCAAATTTTGAAATTTTATCAAGTCATTGCACAGCTCGTCAGGATTCAAAGTTTGGCGGAAACCCCTGTCGTTTAAATAAATTGTTCCGATTTTTCGATAAATTCCGGACTCATAATTTCAGAGTTTCGAATTTCAGCGTTTTCTGTTTTCTCAGGAAAACAAAATATGATAAAAGGCCGATTTAGTTACATTGCCTTGCCA
Organism: Diplogasteroides magnus; assembly: GCA_014805445.1. NCBI lineage: Eukaryota > Metazoa > Nematoda > Chromadorea > Rhabditida > Diplogasteroididae > Diplogasteroides > Diplogasteroides magnus. The sequence continues at coordinate 4,446 of JACMIF010002556.1, read as the reverse complement.
GTTGCCTATCTCATATGCATAATAGTTTCCTCATTAATGTTCAACTGGCTGTGTGAAGTGCCGAAGTTCATTTTTGCTGCAATTTTGACATTCGACTACAATGCTTCACCCAAAAGATCAAAGGAAGCGCAACAGCGGGAGATGAGTGAAGCACATTTTAAGATGCTTGTCTAGGTACTGCCTACAGATCTGCTTCGGTGTAGCCCATCGTTCGCAAATACGTTTACAGTACCTTTTCCGCTCTACGGCAATGGTTTTTCTTACGGATACCAGTTTTGATTTGACAACATATTGTCATGTACGCATTTGATAATGATGTTCATTGTCAGTGTGTTTGTTTTGGGAATGATATTCGAAACACTGAGAAAAATGGGGGAAATGGCGCGCGGTAGCCCCAAAAATCACCACTTTCTTCGACTGATCTACCTCACTTTGACCCAAAAGATCAAAAATCAACGCAATGATAGAACCAAGTGGAAAGCGCCATTAGCACGAGCCATGTGCGCCAGGGCTGTTCGTAAATGGGTTTTCGTAAAATTTACGTTTACGAAAAATTTACGAATATTTTTTTCGTATAATTACGATTTACGAAAAAAACCGTAAATTTCGTAAATTCGTAATCCTTTAAAAAATTTTCGTAAAAATTTCGTAAAAACGTTCGTAAATTTACGATTTACGAAATTTACGAGAAAAAAAACCCGTAAATTTCGTAAATTCGTAAACGAACAGCCCTGATGTGCGCTCTCTAATAGCCTGCTCTTGTGGTGAAAGCATCCCATTTTCAATCTACAGGCAACTTTCAAATGACACCTATAATGATCTTCATTTTTTTCGTTTTTGTTCTACCTCAAGTGCATTTTCCAACATAGATTTTTATGAGTATTTTTGCTGCAATCTACACAGTATCCTCTCTCGCAAGATATGTTTGACTTGGCATAATTTTGAAATCTGAGTCAATGGCAAGCAACTTTCTGGACAAGATGACTCATGACGTTATCGCTAACTGACTAATTTTTATTCATCCTCGCTGAAGAAAGTTTATTCTAACATTTTGTTAGGTTTTGCGATTCAAATGGTTCGTGTTTTGTGTCACGAGCACAATGAATTCTGTACTCGGCCTGTATTGGAATATTTTAGTATACGACAAGTATCGCGTAAAACTTTGGAACGTGGGCGTAGCCGACAGCTTGACCGTGTTATGACCCCAAAACTGTTTTCTCAACAATCCAAAAATATTTTTTTAAATATTTCATTATTTTTCCCGAAATTGAACGGGTGAAAAAAGACATGAACATCGCATGTGGAAGATAACGAAGCCTCTCTTTCTCTTAAGGTTGAAGCAATGGAGAAGTATAGAACGAAACAAATGGACACTATTCATAAGAAGTATCATGAGCAAGTTCAGTCAGTCAAAGATACTTACCATGAACAGGTTTCACTTGCACACTTGCATATACTTATACATTTCTTCATTAGATGGAGAAAATCCGCATGGGATACACATCACAAGTTGATCAGTTCCGTGATTACCGTACTGCTCAAATGGAGAATGTCCAGTCACATTTGGAATCTCTCAGAGATAACTACAACCAACAGATACAACGAGTAACAACCCAATTCTATTCTTTTTCTATTTAAATACTACACTTAGGTTCGTGAATTTGGTACTCGAAGAGCTGAAGCATTGTGGGAAAGTTATGAAAGACAAATGAATAGAGTCAGAATGTTCAATCTGCAAAGTCGACTCAAAATGATGAGACAATTTGATTTGAAGCAAAGGTATCACTTTGTTAGATTTTTTTAGAATTTAAAAATTCGATTGCAGATACATCAACAAACTGTTCGAAAGCTTCCAGAAGGATAATGCAGATCCAGAAACAATTAGAAAACACGAAGAAGAAGTGAGAGCAGTACTGAATCTTCCTGATGCACCAGCCCCTCCCCTCCCTCCTCTCTCTCGTTCATCTTCATTCTATTCACTTCCTGAATATCTTATTGGAGAGGATGGAAAATTGAGGCCCTCACATATTGTGGGATCAAATCCAATCAGGTCAATCAATATCTTGTCATCCAACCAATCAATTAGTCTCTTTAGATACGAACCCCGTCGTCGACGTCTATCAGATAAGGATAAAAGAGAAGATGATACACATGACGGGTCTCCCGGTCCATCTACTGCAATATAGAAGTTGAACTCGCGGAACGAGAATTGTACTCAAGGGTCCTCGTTATGATCTGCTGTAAACGGTCGTATCAACATCTTTCCCCTTATCCATTCTAGTCAACACACTTGTTGTACACAAATATTTATACATATTTAATAGTAAACTTCCAATGCATAGTCACAAGTGCGTGAATAAAAATAATTCTGATTCAGAATTGTGCTTATAACCCATAAATGTTGTAAATCATATGCAAGATTAGTTCGCAACTGTTGGGAGATCATCGGATTCCGTACTGATAATCGAACATCTGTATTGATTTTCGGAGGAAGTTTCTTCGTGCATAGAAACGGAAGGACTGATGGTCTGCTCCTTGACGAAGAATGGAATGAACGATGGGGCACACATCTTGATCCACGGATCAATTGCCACTGAAGACAATTTGAGCCTCTTTTCATAGTCACTGGTTACGAGTCTGCAGAAAAGAAGAACAGATTAGAGACATATCACAACAACTTACGAATTGATCAATTTCTTAGCTTCCACCGATATAGACGAAGGGACAACGTATCGACAACGACGAATTCTTTCCAGTGTGTCATGCTGAATATAAGACTGTAATGTAATGTAACACTATATGCAGGGACCCCAAACGCGTGATTTTTTTTGTTCCCGGAGAGATTGCGGCTCAAACACAGCATATTTTAGTCAGATCAAGTGTGTTCTAGGCTAAATAAAGGGTGAGGAATGGAATTGTGAACTTTTTGAGATCTGGGATATACCGGAAGTGGGTCATGCCTGAGGGCTCGAATATGAATCAGCACTTATCCGAAGATGTTGCCTTCTGGAAATAGGCTTAATCAATTCCGCATATCGAAAAACCTATAGAACGGTATTTTTTTATGAAAATTGGCGGATGCCAAAATCTGCAGGTCTCTGGTGAATAATTTGATGAACTCTTGGCGCGACTTCGCCTGATTGATAACGCGATTACGATAAGAAGAATATCAAACTTTTTCTTTGATCTTCGCCGATTTTCCGTGATTTCGAAAAATTTTACCCCCATTTATTTATATCTTAAAAGCCATTGCAATTTTACGGAGGCAATGCGGGGTGAAGAAATGCAATTAGAAGCCACCCAACGAAAAGAAAAGCTGAAACGCGAAAAAAATTTGAATTCCCGCAAGTTGCCTGAGGGGGATTGACTGTTTCGTATGCTCTCCTGCCTTGTAGAAATATATTTATCCATTTTCCTTTGGCAGATGCACACATTAGCACCACCCCTATCGAACTGCGCTTCCAGTTTATGAGAGTTGAACATTCACCAGAGGGGTCCTTTAAAGGATCCCGCGACCGAATAGTTTTTGAACTCTCGACGCGATTTTGCCTGTATGCAACTATGTGTTTATTGATTGATCCGCTTCAAATTACGGTAGGATTGAGAGGGCAATTTTCCGTTTTTGCAACAATTCATCCATGCTTATTTATATCTTTGAAACCATTGTAAAATCACGGAGTCAATAACGCATGAAAACAGGCAGTTGCAGGGCATACGATGAAATGAAGAGCAGAAACGCGAAAAAAATTTGAATAATATTTATTTCGCGCAGTTTTTATAGCGCGAATTTAAAACTCTATTTAATCGTTTTCTCAATCGGACTTTCCTATTTCTCGTAAGAATTTCTTTAGTTCTTTCCCTTTGGCACACGAGCACTGCACCGAAAGCTCTTTCAAATAGCACATGCAGTCTGCAACAGTTCAATTTCCAGGCAAAAAAGTATAAAACGCTTAAAAATAGTCATTTGAATTCCCGCAAGTTGCCTGATATGCAATGAGTCTTTCTTACGCTTTCCTGCCTCGTAGAATCTTTTTTATCCATTTTCCTTTGGCAGAACAACACATTAACACGAGCCCTATCGAACGGCGCTTGCAGTTTATAAGAGTTTAACATTCGGTCGAGGGATCCTTTAAGTATTTCGCGCCCACAAGTATTTCATGAAATTTAATTTAATTTAATTTATTACATCAAATAGATGTGACGACATGTGCAAATATAACACAGAGAAGGAATAAGTGAAGGAAGAGCGAATGGGGGAATGGAAAGGGAGGGATGGGGGCACTCAGGGGAAAAGGAAACCGACATCGATGGGACTTCTGTAGCGGGAGAGGGCGCTTGCGTGTCTCTAATGCAGAGGGTCGGACGTTACCCTCCGCCATCTAGTCAGTAACCAATCCTATCTGAGACGCCACACCCATTGCCCAAATACTAAAGGGGACTATTGGC
>JACMIF010002554.1:0-17551 GCA_014805445.1 Diplogasteroides magnus | reverse complement strand
AAGCTCATTAAAACCAGCTCGTCGAGAGCTTTCGAATGGAAAAAATAACGAACAAAAATATTCACATTGAAGAAAGTTGTGATGGCAAATGTGATTGCATAGAAGTGCATCGACCGAAAAATGTCCCTACTTTCGAAAATCATATTTCAAAAACAAGCGAAAATCCAACTCTCAAACTTTTCACAGATCTTCAGGGCATCGTTAGGTATCATACAAAAAAGTTTGAGCCTGATTGATTACCTTGATGCAACTTGGCCACTGAGTAGTCGACCCTTAGCCGAATGGCCTTATATAGCCTATATAATATAGGAAGTGCGAATGACTGTGAAAGAGGAGGCTGAACGCATCGAACCTTTATAGACACGCTTGCTTAAACTTATATTGCGGTTCAACAATGAACTTGCACCTGTTTCCACGAAAGAGGAAAGCATAGAATGCTGATACAATTATGCAAAGCATAGAACAATGATAGGAGCGGTTTGAACAATCTTTGTCTTTTCCTTCCTAATCAAAACAATGGTAGACAAATTTTCTCTGTACGGTTTAGGGAGACCCATGGAAATCAGGGGGGGGGGTCCTATAGTTTAGTGGGTCCCATGAAAAGCTTAGGTTTAGGCTTATGCAGTCCAAACGACAACTGCTTTACGTTCTTCTACAAACGTGTTAGTACGAAACGCAGTGATAACTTCAACAGCTGCGTTATTACTAAGCTTAGAAATAACGCGGTTATTGAGAACATATAGCACGGTCGTGTGAACTTGGCTGAGCCTAACCCTAAGCGGTTTTAGAAAGGAAGACGCTCTAAAACGCCCTTTTACAATTTAATTGTAAAAGAGCGATTTGGATTCCCCGCATTTCCCATCTTTCCCCGCTATTCTGTTAAATCACCCCCTTTTCGCGGCAGCCACAACATTTAAAAATTTCAAGTAGCTTTATATTGTACTCTGATTGTTCATTGCGCGGGTGTTGATACCTTGGAGTAATGCCATTTTCCCGTTCGGTGTTCCAAACACTGTTCCTGAAACCAGTCGCTGGGAATGGGACGAACACCTCGTTGTAGTAGCTTTCACTGCCCACTTTCACTGATTACTGGTTCACCGATCAAGTACATATGTAGTTGGTGCAATCTCTTCCCTATTCGTTGTTTTAGCTAGTTGCTCCTTGCACAGTTCTTTTATCAGTGCATTTATTGCATTTGTGATTAATCTCAGCGGTGTAGTTGTCGCTATATTCGATAAAAGTCGCACCTAGAAGATAATTGACAATGCACTAATAAATTCATTGAAAAAAGAACTCAACATGTTTCACTTTTAGGATTGCTCAATGGATTACTACTCAATGGACACTTATGTCAAGCTATCAAAAACTTATTTCAAGCTATCCAATGCCTCTTTCGATAGGACAATATTCTATGACGAAATACTATTTGGAAAATTTCAACTTGATAAAACTGTCTACTTTATGGAAAGGACTAATCTGCCGTTCGCCGTTCTGGTAAGCTATCATGAGAAGATCTGTCAGATTTGAACATTTAGGTGACTATCCTCTACATTGCCATTGTTCACTACGGTCAAAAGTTGATGGCACAACGCAAGCCTTTCAATCTACGTACAATCCTTGCATTGTGGAACTTTTCTCTATCCATCTACTCGTTTGTTACGTTGTATAAGATTGTGCCATTTCTTGTACAAACTCTCAAGCAAAGGGGAGTAATTGGTAAGGCTCGATAATTTCAAAGTCACATACTGGTAGAAAACGCAAAAACGTTTTAGGAACGGTTTGCAATAACGACGGCCAATATTCCGATCCGATATCTGGCTACTGGACATGGTTATTCGCAATGAGCAAAGGGCCCGAACTCTTGGACACTGTCTTTCTCATTCTTAGGAAGCGGCCGGTCATCTTCTTGCACTGGTAAGCGAGTAATATCCCCATTGAAGAGCGAATAGTATATATTCGGGTTGGCAGTTTGCATACGAAATCGGTTAGTTTCATTTATCCTACATCTCGAAGGTAAGCCGTTCGGAAAGATTATAGGTATTTTGAAACTTCATATCTTATCCGCGACGAATCGCATAACCAAGGTGCATGAACTGACACATGGTGGGACCACAATCCAAACGAAAACACATTGTTCCGTTTTCTAATTCTCTCGCAGCGGTTGTCTCTCCCATGTTATGGACAACCACTCCGACGGAATTAGATGACAGAAAAATGCACTTTCGCTGGTATTTCCTGCCCTAGTAACAGATGATTTGGTCGTTGGTGCAAATTTCCTAGTCAAACAAAAGAGCGGTGTAAATGGAGCAAATCGAGTTCATAGTTGGCTTACAGGTATCATCACTCGATGACGTACCTGGGCACACAGATCATGTACGGTCAACTGATCGCACCTGCGAGATGGGGGGTGGTATGGAATGCTACGGTGCACACGGTTATGTATTTGTGAGTGAAACACTTTCTTCTCAATACATTCATCTGTAAAACGATTGCGAATTTTTTTCAATCCAAATAGAGACAGGACATTCATTGGGGTGCCCATACCATGAAACCTTGCAGCTACTTCGGACTCAAGGCACTCAATATTCGAACTTCAAAGCATGTGGCGAAGTCGCTGACTCTACTGCAGATCCTTCAATTTGCTTTCGGTGCCTCAGTATGCTGCCACATGTTCAATTTGTACCTGAACAATGAGCTGACAGCCAGCAGCTGCCCAGACGGACGGTATTACCATTTCTATATTTAAAAACGTCTTTTCTATATTAAATTGTAAATATGCATCCTGTCACTCTTTGCGATAGTTCGCTCTGATAGAGACAATGTCCACTAGCGAATTCAACTGCTTACGTATATTGTTAGAATAATATCACTCTAGTTGACTTTCATGTATTCGTATTATGCTCCAATATCAGTGCATTCAGTGCATTTGTCATTCGTCTAACCTCCGCTGAGCTGTTGTATGTTCATGCGATGGACAACCGATCTGTAGAGATTAGACGGAGACAAAAGCACATCAACAACTCCCTCGAACCTCCCTCTGTTTCAGACTGGAGTTAATCCCACTCGGTTTCATTGTAATCGTCACCTATCTCGTTCTGTTCTCTGACTTCTTCATGCGTGCCTACATTCGCGGACAATCCCCGACGAAGCAGAGAGCGACCATTACCGAAGACAACATGGAGAAGAAGAAGGAATTGTAATTGAACATGAGTATTTATGGGGATATATCCATCTGTTATACTCTCCTTTGTTATATCTTGTACCTAACACGAGTACTTTATATCGATTTACTAATACTACGGTTAATTTGGATAATAAATTAGAGTCTTTTTCAAGTGTGTGTGTGTATGGCAACATTTGGAAAAAAATGGGCGGCATGGCCGAGTGGCTTAAGGCGCTGCTTGTCATTCGAAGAGCCACGAGTTCGATCCCAGCCCAGGCCAACCAAGCCTTCCATACCTCCGGGGCGGTAGATTGGTAGTAACTACGGTTACGGATGGTAACGTACCAGAAGCACCTTGGACAAGCAGGGTTGCATAATCCTTCTAGCAGCGGACAATACCGGTGGGCCCCACCCAACGTTATCGCTTGACGTGATAGAACCTTTTTTATGGGGACATTCTTTGTGGGAAATCAACATTCTGGAATTCGCAAGAAATATACATGTTTTTTTTGGTTTTGCACTGAACCTGAATAACATGGAAAAAGATTGCGCAGTTGGGTGTTATGCATGCTAATTGAACTGTTATACGGAATACGAGCCCTCCGAAACTCTGGATCTTTTCACTTTACTGTACGCTCTCACAACAAACACACACTCCAGTATCTCATTACCATACGGAATTGGACCATCTGCAGATGATGAGAGTATTTGAATCTTCCACAACAGTGAAATGGTTGAGACTTGAGACTCACTGAGACTTCATGTTTTCGTGCATTTGTGATTACATGTGTTCCTATGTCTGCCATATGAAAAATCCAATGTTTGTTTCAAAATTAACAATTAGATGTTTGGATAAATATTCGATTGGGAAGGAGACCCTCGTTAATGTGATAATGTTCTCCATGTTTGTCATAGATGAATTCTTTGTAATGAGCAACGCCTTGCGTGAATGATTTATTAGTGTGAATGGTACTGGTTGAGTATCTCTCCTAGTAGAAGTTGATATGAACATCGTCTGCAATATCATGAAGGTGTTTGTGCTTCTCGAACAGCTCATACAATGCCTCAGAGTACTTGGTATGCAATTCTTCCACCTAAACAGAATGTTCATTCTCATGGGTTAAAGACCATGGACATTAGCGCCATAATGGTGAAAAAAGCCTAAAAGTGCACAGATACGCCGCGTTATTGACAACGCCGATAGCGTTATAGTCCACCGAACAACCGTTGTCGCTATTGTCCCCCACTCCTTTCAAGTGAAGGCAGATGGAATCACACAGTTCATTTCACGTCTCTGTGCCCTCCATCGTGATGTCGCACCTCGCACATAGTGACGATTGCACGATGATGAGGGCACAGGCAGATGGAATGAGCGTAACTTTTGGATTCCATCTGCCGTCACTATTCCTTTCATCCACTCACCTGCTCATCTGTTGGATGTGAGACCATCTCTACTCGGATGGGAGCACCCATAACAGAAGTCACCGGACGTCTGAATGAAATGTAGAAGAATATCAACCAGTGGATATCAACTGACCGATATGGCAGGAGTCCTCCCCATGGAAGACTGAGGATACTGCGACCTTGTGGGAGGGGAGGACAGAAGCCAACGAGATTACGGATACGGGCCTTAAAGAAGCCCACAAAGGGAGATTTATTTGCATGCACTTTCGGGTTCACTTCTCTCCATCCCCCCACTTTCTCGTCGTCAGGGCGGTCTACTCTGACAACGAGAGAGTAAGGGAATTGGAGAGAAGTGATCCCGAAAGTGCATGCAAATCAATCTCCCTTTGTGGCTCCATTAACAAGAGAATGGAGATGGAATAGGATGGAAAGATGAATACATTATGACCAGATGAATCAGAATAGGAGAAATCAGCACCTGCATATTCTTGACGAGTTGTTCATCCTGTCCTGGTGCCTGGTCATACAAGTCATTCTCTCCAAAGTGGTACAGGGGAACGAGATCTGCCCTGCAATACAGTACTCATCACATCGACTTCCCCCCCCAATGAATCAGAATACTTCTATATTTTTTATCACTTAGAAGTGCTATACTTCAAGTGAATTTTCTTAAAATCTGCGAGAATAATGTGAATATGTAGAAATTCATTAAAAAAAATTTAAATATGTACCCGCATTGTAGAGCGAATCTGCAGAAGCCTCGTCTGTTGAGCAGCTTCAGATCGTGTCTGCAATACAGTAATCCGTTATTCCATTTGAGAGAAGAGATATTTCAACCTGCCAGGTCGAGCCATGAGAGCCTCATTCAATCCTCCGAGCACGATACCGATAGCGCGGCCCTGCAAGATATTGAATTAGGGTGTCGCTAATTGGACGTTATTGACTGCCATCCATTTCTGGCCGTCAATTTCTTTTGCTATCTCTCATTTCGCAGAGGCGACTGCTATGAATGAAATTTGACGCCTATGAAAATGAACGGATGTCAATAACGTCCCACACCCTAATTTTTGCCTCTTGGTGAGTCTAATTTCAATTCATTCTATATCTGCACGCTCACCTTTCCTGGATTGTTAAGCAACCATCGAAGAGACGATTTCGATGATTCACAACCACCTCAAATGTGGAGTGTTCATCATAAGAGGTTCTTCCAACTCACCAACAATGAGTCCGAATTCTCGTCTGCCAGGGAAATAGAATTGTCCATTCAGTGTGACGATGCTACAATGAAGAGATATTGACAGAATGATTGAGTGATAGACTTGGCTGTGATTCCTGGGAACTTTTCCTTGAATCCTGTTGCATTCGTCAGAAACGTTGAGAAAGCCCCAAAGGACAAAACTCCATGAGGATGAGATCTGAAATAGGAGTTACATTAGAGTGACAGTCCAAGTAGCAACACGTATTCACAACTCTCTATCCACTAACCCCACGATGTAGTTCCTCTCGGGGTCGAGTTCCGCCGTCTTGACCAGTTTGATGGGAAAATAATTTGCGAACCAACGCCATCCAATGTTGTCACGCAATATTTCCTTAAATCAGCGTTTCATAAACAAATTGTTGATGAATGGAAGAGGATGATGGAGAGTGGTTAGTCTCTTCCCCATCTTCCCATCTGCCGTATCCCTCCTCACAAATGGTCTCGCTCCTTTCTTCGGCGAATCCCAGTCCCACCAATACCAGACAGCGTACAAGGGGACAGTCCACCAGAATGGAGAGATCAACCACACTAAAATGATATCAAAGTATGTTGATGAAACGAATGTGATCGTAAGAGTGGGGATCGCGTTATGGAACATTATTGACAGCCGTCCATTTCTAGCCATCTAAATTCATATTCCTAGCGGTAAATTTAAACGACCGCTAGTAATGAATTTAGAAGGCTAGAAGTAGACGGCTGTCAGTAACGTTCCATATTGCGATCACTACGTAAGAATGAGACTTACAGTATGCGGGCAGCCAGATGAGAACGACGGGTGAGATGATCCACATGAAAACGAATCCACCCACGATTACAACATGAAAGAGAGGGAGATCAGACTACAACTATCAGGCTTCAAACTACATACCTCAATGGGACGTTTGATTGTGTAGAATAGAGATACGATTAGATCGCTACCGGGAACACTGGATATCTGAATGAAATGGTTGAAAGAGTGGTTGGATGTGGACAACTGACCCGTGTTTCTAAAACGGTAATTTTATGCGAGAAAGCGCATTTCCCATTCAATCGCCTAGGAGCGGTTGTCTATCATGTGAGAGAGACAAGCGCTCTTTGGAGATTCGACAAATGTGAAATGAACTTCCTCGCATAAAATTACTGGTTTAGAAACACTACAACTGACCAGTGTGGGCAAATTCTGAACCCATCGAATGACTGCCGAAGAAAGGTCGAACATTGTAAGAGGGATGCCTCTCTTGTAGTCAAGAGAGGAACTCGAGGAATGTGCTCGAAGACTGAATTGGAATGAGACTGAAAGAAGGAAGCGGTCATTCCTCAGATGGGATGGAACGGAACAACAATGATTTCACGAAAAAATAAATGAAAAAATTGACCGGGAAGTGAAGCAAGGACAATAGGAACTCGGGAGATGAATATTACAACTTTGCTCATACGATCTAAATATTAGAACCAATGAGAGAGGGTGAAGATCAAAGATCAAACAAGGCTAATGAGAATGAATGATAGTGTCGTATTTCCATTGCCATTGAAGGAACCTAAGGGGCGTGCCAAATGCAAATCAACGCTTTTAAACAAGAATGGTTTAAGTAGACGGGTGGGTGACAAGAATGAGTGAAAGGAACGAATAGTTCATCACAGGAACCTGCTGGAACCTGCTGCCAATAGACAGATCGCTGCACAGGTACGAGGCTGGACAAAGTAGGGCAGTTCTTGACAGCTGCTATGTTTAGTTGTCTAACTTCATTCCTCCTAGTGGTCGTCGTTCACTTCGCAGAGACGACCGCTAGGAATGAAGCTAGATGACTAGAAATAGAAATAACTGCTCTGGTTTGTCCACCCTAATAGGTAGAATCAAGAGTGGAAATTAGATGGATGAAGACTGGGTAACGGAATCCAAGCAGAAGTGCACATTTCTATCGTCTAATTCCCTCGGAGCTGTTGTCTCTCTTACGTGATGGACAACCGCTCCGAGGGATCGTGAAATATGCACTTCTGCTTGGATTCCGTTCCCTAATGAAGACTGAAGGGGAGAAAAGAGGGGAAGTGACCATCAGAATGATCCCCATTAGGGGTTCTAAAACGGTAATATTGAGCATTTCTCATTCGTCTAATCCATTCGGAGCAGTTGTCTATCGAAAGCAGAGACAACTGCTCCTAGGAAATTAGACGAATGAGAAATGAGGAAAAAACACTTCATTACCGTTTTTGGAATCCCTAATAACTCCATTCACTGCCAATTCACTCTTTAGAACAAGCATTCCTCCTTCTACAGTAACTGTTATCAATTGAACGTGAATGTATTCAGAGACAGACTGTAAAAGGGCCAAGAATGCTTCTCGTTCCTATCTATTGTTTTGTGTTTGTGCACCCAACCGGTAAATGGGAAAAAAACCCTTACTCTTTGAAGAGAGTGGAAGACGAGTAGAGAAATAGAGAAAAAGAGACTCACCCTCAAGGGAAGAATGAATCACAATTGGAATGAATGAATTCTAATGACGAAATCAACCAAGCAATAAATATCATTTTAAAGGAGTTGTAGCACGAACTTTTTGAGTATAGGTTGAAAGTGTAGTCTGTCCATTTCGCCGTTGTGGTGCAAGTGTCCATCGTGATATTATTTTCCGCACGAAAATTGCACTCTAGGAGTTAAAAATCGATAGTAAAGTGCATTTCTCATTCGTGTAATCCCACTAGGGGAGCGGTTGCGTTTCGCTCGAATCCGCGGGTGTTAGACGAGTGGCAAATGCATTTTAACCACCGATTTAAAAGCCCAAATGTCCTCAGCGCCATCGTTCGTCTGCGATGAGCGAAAGAGGATATGCAACATGAACGAAGCAGAACAGTTATTGCACCCTCCAAAAATGTGCCATCCCTAGCCATCACACAGCCCACGCCGATCCAGGTGAATGGCCAGCACGCTCATACATACGTCGTACACACTCGCCCGTTAAAGCACTGGAATTGCTCGGCTTTAGGACACATCGAGGTAAAAATAATGTGAAGTACGCCATAGACATGTGTGCCATTTTCGTGGCTTTGTCCATGACGCTCTAAACCCCCATACATGGCCGATTTTATTTTTCTCAAAGATTCTCCATTGAATTCTGCATAAGGTGAATGACTTCAGATTTGACATTGAAGTCCGGAAAGACTCGCCAAAAAATCGTGAATACTCGCTATATTTAGACGTGAAAGTTGTTCTGTTTCATGGCCCGTCATCATTGTCATTTGTACTCATCTGTTTTGCTTTATTCGCTTAAAAAATACGTATCACTATTCTAAACCAAGAAGCATCCTCGATATAGACGATTGGTTGAGCTATCTGAAAATACCAGATACGAAATGCAGCGATAAAATAATGCAATCCCAACACATAACTTTACGGCGATTTTTCGGTCCTAGCGTCTCTGAAACTCCAAAACATGCCCGATTTTCTTCTTCATAAAGATTCCCCGCAGAATTCTACATAAGGTGCTTATCGTCTTCCAAAACGGCGAGGTCCGGAACACTGCTCTATTTAGACCTAAAGTAGCGCTACCACGCATTTTTATCGAAATACACGCTATTTTGGAGCTCATATCTCAAGTCAAACTCGATTCTGAGCAAACATCCTTCACAAATGTTTCTTGCCTTGATGTCCTCTACCGATATTGGTGCTAAAAACTGGGGGTCATTTTTTCCCGAAGATAGCCGTCGGAAAGGTCGAAAATACGATGTAGCATGACCCCATATTTTTAGTATCTTAAAATATTCTCCTTCGGAAAACATTAATTTTGGTGGGTTTCCCAGCTCATGAAATTGATTTTGAAGCGAGTTATGTTCATTCACAGAATTCACGAATTATCGACCTTTCCGACGATCTTCGGGAAAAATGACTTCCGACAACCCCCGCTTTTTAGCACCAATATCGGTATAGGACATCAAGGCAAGAAACATTTGTGAAGGAAGTTTGCTCAGAATCGAGTTTGACTTGAGATATGAGCTCCAAAATAGCGTGTATTTCGATAAATTTGCGTGGTAGCGCTACTTTAGGTCTAAATAGAGCAGTGTTCCGGACCTCGCCGTTTTGGAAGACGTATGTAGAATTCTGCGGGGAATCTTTATGAAGAAGAAAATCGGGCATGTTTTGGGGTTTCAGAGACGCTAGGACCGAAAAATCGCCGTAAAGTTATGTGTTGGGATTGCATTATTTTATCGCTACATTTCGTATCTGGTATTTTCAGATAGCTCAACCAATCGTCTATATCGAGGATGCTTCTTGGTTTAGAATAGTGATATGTATTTTTAAGCGAATAAAGCAAGACAGATGAGTACAAATGACAATGATGACGGGCCATGAAACAGAACAACTTTCACGTCTAAATATAGCGAGTATTCACGATTTTTTTGGCGAGTCTTTCCGGACTTCAATGTCAAATCTGAAGTCATTCACCTTGCAGAATTCAATGGAGAATCTTTGAGAAAAATAAAATCGGCCATGTATGGGGGTTTCCGAAATGCCAGATCCAAAAATTTCTTTTTTCGTATATGCTTCAACTCGAATATATGTAATTTGCCCAGTATGGAGGCACCGATACCAAGTGATTAGTGGGTTATTTTGTGCATGAGACCTGTACTACATAGTAGCCCAAAGGGCATTAGACTGGGTCTACCCGGAAAGAAGTTATGATTTTTAATCCGAGATCGATTTTTTGCCAAATCATACAACTTTCAAATATCATATCTGTTCAGCCAGAGGCGCAATGGTCATGAATACCACATATGTTGTAGAGTCCCCAGTTCCTACAAATATGCACCCCACAAACCGTCATTTAAAACATCTTGACAAAATTGCACCAAGGGGTCACACTGAAATGTCGACTCTATCATAGAGTGCGTGATAATTATGGTAAAAAAATGTACGCAACCGTTCGCTCATTATCATCGGTCGTCTCCGATGATGATATCCGGAGTGGAAGTGCCAGAAAATGTGCTGTATCATCCCCAAAGTGTGTCAAGCCATCGCAGATAATCACACCGCCCACGCCCGATCCCGGTGAACGCCCAGCACGCTCATACTTCGCACATACTTCCCTAGACTCGGAGCGATCGAAAGATCATCACGGCGAGATAAGCGTCTGAATCCGCCGCTTGATCTCGTTCTACGAGCTTACGAGAGACAATGAACCGGAGGAGAGAAGCCCTTGCAGAGTGTGATTGATATGGTTTTTATGACCCTGTGATTTCTGTGATTAAGGTACAAACAGAGACTGCGGTGCACCTGAGAGAGGGCAGTCAAAGCATGGTGTGACGTTATCACGGCGTTATTATGATTAGGGCGGCACAAATAAAGATTGTGCTAAATTCCACGCTTATCTGAGCTGTTGTCTATTTTCTTGAGAGACGACCGCTCTGAATAGAGTAGGGAGGTTAGAATGGCAGTTAACGACTCCTTAGCGCCATCACGCATCTGATAAGGGGTTGAACGACCATAGAAATTCTGTATAAATGCTTCAAACCACGCAGATCGTACACAGACGGCTACAGCAGTTCAAAGCTTTATTTGCCCATCCTTCCGTTCATGTTTGCGCCTGCTGCCATTTTTGGCTATTGCACTTTGTATAAAAGCCTGCGGTTGCTCACCGAAGACAGACCATTATTATGAGCCATCATTCGATTTTGTCTACCTATTTGCTTGGTGTCGTATTTAGGCGTCATTTGCCCTAGCAATTGGAGGGAATACCTTGAGAATACTCTAAACGTCTCTAGTTCCAGGGTTTCAAACCATCTGAATCAAGATGTTCAAGTCTGCCGCCGTCCTCTGCGCTCTCATCGCCGTCGGAAGCGCTATCAAGTGCTTCGACTCGGCCACGAGCACGTAAGTCACACGGTTTTCAGTGCGCCTCTAACACCTTGAAGCGCTGTTTTATCCAGACTAAAGCACATATGTAAATACTTGCATAAAATAGCTTATCTAGCATGTGTGTAGGTAATTCATTCGAAGAGTATCAGTCGAATCTTTGAATCAAGAGTATGAAATTTTTAGCGGATCTTCCGATGGTGACATCTGCTTCGTGCGCAGAGAGAAACCTGACTCCCCCGGAGACAAGCCTCACTACTTCAAGGTATCCATTGTCTTCAGTTTCAAGACTTCATTGTCTAGAAATATTTTAACGATAGAACGGCCCATCTGCCATCTACCACAAGGAGCTGTCGACCGGTCAATAGATATTAGATTAAGCATTTCACCAATCGCTAACGATCATTTCAGGGCTCCCTGAGTGGTCCCATCTTCAAGAAGTTCGTCGGCAAATGTGTTGAGGACATCGACTCGACCGAGTGCTACTGCAAGTGAGTCCTTTTTGCGAACAGCATTAGCGTTTTGTCGGGTAATGTAAAGTGTTCGAGCGCATTCGAGAGCGAGCCGAAAGGGAAATGTTTAGGGGAAGTGGTGCTGGCGGTGGCAGTTTGGTCTGAAATTTGGGAATTACACCCTGCCATTTTCACAATCGATACATTGTGCATATTACAGCACTGCCAACTGCAACACGGACTTCACGACTCCCGCCGTCTCCACTCCCAACTTGATGTGCATTGATGGATCCGATGGAAAGGCGAGTGAATATTAAAATGACAATTTATCCGTATCCGAGCCTACGCTCTCGAGATCAAGGGCAGTCTTCGATTAGTCATAAACTGTCCGTCACTATTCTTCTCTGTAGCGAGTCCTCCCAATCGGAAACTAACGTAGCCCTTCGTTGCTAGTTAGTTCGAATTATTATAGATACCGCCCAAGACAACTTCGCTTTTCTCATATCTTTTTTTCATTATACCCTCGTACCATAGGTATACAGAGGCGATTTCCAGCTAAGTTAGCATCAATAATAATATTCTGCATCTTCTAGTGTCACTCGTGCGAGGGCGTCAAGTCGCGTTACGGCTCCGTGTCTACATCTTGCTTCAGCTACACGTTGAATTCCGAGCTGGAGGCGTCAGTTTGCAAATTATTTATTTATTTATTTATTTAGCATGCACGATTAGTGCAAGGCCGAGGAAATGGAAATTGCACATTTTTTATCTAGACATGCGATTTTTAGCATTGCGAACAATTTTTAATTTCGGAATATTTGAGCAGTTGTAATTTGCAGAAAAAATATATTTAAAAACACGTCTGACAATTTCAGTTTCGTCACCGGGAACGCGTGCGTGAAATTCGAGGGCGCCTCGACCAGGACCGTATGCAGATGTGACAAGGTGAGTCGTTGACTGTTGTTTCGAGATAATAATAAAATAAAAGATATAACCAATTCCACTGATGATGGTCTTTTCTTTATTATTTAGAAAAGATTTTAATTATTATATAACGAGCAGATAGCTGGATAGCTTCAGAATGGGAGTATGTTTTTTTTCTTCAGCAAAGCTTCTGCGCCACCAATCTCATCAAGCAGCAGAACCTGAACAGCACCAAGGTTTGCGCTATCATCGTTACTATTCTTTTGGGTTTCTTCGGTAGTTGATCGGTACTGAAATGCATTTCTCATTCGTCCAATCCCCTCGATTTTTCATTCACATGAACGAGCCAACTGCTCCCCTTATGCTTATAATACTTAGACGAATGAAAAATAAACTTTCTCGCATAAAATAGACATTATAGAAACCCTACTTTTTAACTTTTCATGTCGTTCTTTATGACATATCTATGCGATGTTTTAACAAACAAAGTTGCAAAAATTCCTTGAACTCATGATCAATTTAACTTTTGTTAAAAAACTGAAATACCATTACATTTTAGGTCACGTGCGTCTCCCGCTCCCGCGACGGAGTGAGCACATGTACCGGCGACTTGTGCTACGTGTACCCCACCTCTCCCACCAGACGCACGCCCTCTCAAGGATGCATCACGAACAATGAGCAGCTGTACCCGAAACTGTTCGAGGTGGGTATTTCGTCATCGATTTCGCAATTCTGTGGGATTTCGTCATCAAGCATAATCGATTTCATCATCAGGCCGGCAAGCACAAGACGTACTTCGGTGATGAGTTCATCATCTGCGGCACGAACAACTGCAATGTCGACAAGTAGAGAGAATGGCAGCTGATTCAGAAGAGCCGTTTACGTGTGTGCAGAGTGATAAATTGCTGATAAAATTCTGCATAGATTTTGTGCATCTGCTTCATGCATTATTACACAAGAACTATTATGTTTTTCGAATTAAGAAACCAAATTTTGCCTTGTCGTAGTCAGCCACAAGTTGCTGTGCGAGATCTCTGAACAATGCTGACTCACAGGCTCTGCGTCTCTAATTGTTAAGCCCAAGTCAAAGGGAGAGTTCGTCAGTTTGCAGTCTTGATTTGGTTGGTCCTTCGACAAGTTTTTGTTTCAGCCTTAAACGTTCAAGATAAATTTCGACAAGTCTAACAACGCAGACTTCTGGGAATCGGCGATCCTCGGTTCCTTGTCTCACTTCATTCGCATTAGTGACCATCGGGCATTGAAACACATCTATGCGAAATGAGATGTCGTTTTGCTAACATGATCGTTGTGCCTGCAGTGATTAGATAAAAAAAAGTGAACTTGGGCTCGCACTATGGTATTTGCAAAGGCTGTAATCAGTGCATTTGTTTCGAAATTGTGTTCACTAGAGCATTTCTTTATTCAGCAGTTTCCGGAAAGTTGCACAAAACATTGTAGATGAAATATCGGTAGAGTTATAATCATTGTTCAGAGAAACCATCACCACGTCCTGTGAGCAATTCACGAAAAAGCAATGATAAAAGACAAGTGAATAGACTGTAAATTCCTCTCCGGCTAGTATTGGGCAAGTCATTCTTTAGAAGCATGCGCATGTAATTGGGTTGCAGAACGATCCATGCTGCTGAAATATATGAGCTCGTTTAATTGCGTGATGATTATTCGAATACTTGGAATATTTGATTCACTCTTCGTCATTACTCTTCACCATGCCGGTCATCTTTAGCAGGTACGAGACGACCGGGCAGAGGAGAGAATGACGCGAAGAAATGAAATAGCTAAGACTAGTATTCGGTCCCCCCACACTATTATCACGTGTTATGTGAGAAAATGGACTTTAGAAATGGAGACCCAGAATATGTCTAGAAATTTGCTCATGGTGCCGCAGTACCAGATCAACATCGTAGCTTAGTATACTGAATTAAAACGCCCAAAGCAATTGAGGCACACAGCCTCGAGGTCGCATTGAGCGAGAGCACTGAAAATATAGATTTTCGTCTCGTATTTAAGCATCAGTAAGAAGAATAGATCAATACGTACAAATTCTTACTGCTCAATCCTCACCTTGAGAAGAGAAGCAGCAGTATTGCGAGTATAATCAGAAGAATAGTTGCAGACATCATCATGACAGCAGCAGAAGTGGTTGTTGCAACAACATTCCCATTTTGCTGTTTTGCGCCTAGCACTTGTCTTCAGTCTATCGCACATGTGGGCGTTTCTCCATTTGAATAAGGAAACAATTGGCTTATAACATCGCTTTTATTTCACTCGCTCAATGTTTCCTTTGTATCTGCCAACAAGAGATAATTGGAAAGGTATACGCACCAATTCATCGCACGGTGTGGAAAGTGTTATTCTGCATAAATTGAGCATTCTGGAAACAGATTCCGTGGAATTTTTCCCCCCGTCGACAAAACAACTAGGCATCATAAATTATTTCGCAGGCATTTTGTTCTGCAGAATCTGCTGCATTTCGCAGTGGACACTGCCATGTTTATCACAGATCTTCTGTGAGACTGAATCAGCGAGCACAGCTTTCCAACATCGGGTCGCAGAATTGGCTGACTGTTCTAGGGTAAACTGAACTCGAAAAACAGGAACACATGGTCCGTTTTGACATAACTTTATCGTGACAGTTTGCCACCATGTCGGTAGAGGACCCAGTCACTGCAGACCAAAAGGGGTCCTACCTGTGCAATACGGGATAATGGGCGCTTGATTTGATTTGATTTCGATTTCATATGCACAACGCATCGGGTTCAGAACCGTATTCCTAATTCTGCCAATTCTGAAACAAGGGTGGGAACGTTGTGCATTGTTTTAGCTTTGTGGAAACCCACCCTTGCTGAAGATCTCTGTTATTGCACAATCTGGACAACGTGAAACAACAAGACTTCCCGTGAACAAAAAAATGCATAATAATCTTGTGAGTGCTTGGGAGTGGGGGGGGGTGTGAACGGCCCTGGTGGTGGTATACACTTCATTGGCAGGCGCGAGTTCATAGCTTTGTCAATAAAAATAAAAATATTTAGAAAAAAACGTGCACCTCTCTGGTAGAAATAGTTTTGCTTGCTCTTTTCCTTAGAATGCATGAGAGCCTGTCATTGAATAGGATGAGAAAGAGGGTAAGGAAAGGAGGCAAGAGTGCAAGACTCGTATTATTGATTGCAAAAGATGTGGAAAGCTAGACGATAGACGAGAGACGGCAGACACTTCTCATGTTCCGTTTCAATTTTACCATTCACATTCCATTCTCTGAATGTACATGGCCGCAGGAAGCGAGAATGACTGGAGACATTCATCTAAATCTTCAGAATTAGGAGCTGTTATCTCTCACATGTGAAGGACAACCGATCCGAGGGAATTAGACGAATTATTAGTGCACTTGGGCTTCTGGGTCCTTTCAGAATGAACGTATTATGGGAAAAATTATTTGTTATTGTCAACATTTGCGGCTAACGTGTACCTGCATTCCAAGAGTTTCGTCGGAGATGCAGTGTGCTCGTGCGAAATATTTGCCTCATAGACCCTAGAGGTGGTTAAATGTAAGAATTGGCCTCGATACATCATTATGAAAGATTTGGGTCACTTGTGAAGCAAGAGGTTCGTGATGCCTCCTCCCAAAAGCACTCTTGCAAAATGATTGTGCAATGTATGAGTCATATGGGCTCTATTCTACTTGGGGTGTCCTTTGAGCACTTAGATGTCCTATCAGTTTAGATGTCCTTTCACTTTGCATGTCCTTTGAAACTTTAGATGTACTTTATAGAAATGGCGACATGGGAATGCAAATTGCCGACATAGACAATGAATAAAGGCAGTATCAGAATAGAACAATGAAATGATTAAATGGTATCGTCGAAAGGGTCGTAGCGGCTCATCTCGTAGAGAAGGGCGTTGAGCTTCTTTCCCCCTCTGTTGAATCGCCGCCATATGTACTGCAAAACAAGAAATTGTTGAGGGAGAAAAGTATTGATACCTGGAACAGGTAGCCTGAGACCCGATTCCCGCCGATTCCGTAGCGTGCCTTGAGATCCCTCTTGAGTGCGCACCACGTGGCTTCAATCTGAATGGTGGAATTGGAAGTAATAATAAACGGTATAAAAATCGTGAGAGCAAATGGATGTCCTATCTCTTTACGTGTCCTTACACTTCAGAAGTCCTTTGAATCATTAGATAACCTTTATTTGCTAGAATGTCGCACAACCAAAATTTTTTCCAATAATCATTGGAATAATCGTCGGGCTGCTTGTTCGAGTAGTCCGGTTGCTGGTTGGGGCAGTCCGGCTCGTTGGGGTATTCCGGCTGCTGGTTGGGGTATTCCGGTTGCTGGTTCGGCTAGTCCGGCTGATTCGGGTAGTTGGGGGAGCATCGCGGCAATTGCCAAAATTGCCTGAATAGTTGAGTTTCAGGCGAAAGCATATGATATGTAAAAATAGACAATGTGGGGTTGTGGGGGGGGGGGGGTTGCGGGCCCCATTAACTGGGTGCCCTGTGAATTAATGCAGGATGTG
>JACMIF010002553.1:0-17553 GCA_014805445.1 Diplogasteroides magnus | reverse complement strand
GTGCATTTATCATTCATATGATCCATCCTATCGAACGTAGAGGGAACGCCTAGTGGAAATTGGAAGAAAGAGTAGCACACTTTACTGTAGATTTCGAAATCTCATTTAAAAAGGTTTCATGAACATGCCAATTTCTTCGCATTGTGTGGCACTTCCACAATGATAGGTAAGTAACCAGCAGACGAAAAAATCAATTCCATGCTCATTATTGAAAATATAATATATTCACATGATACTCACCCGAAAGGTCTTAGAAATTGGACTTTGGCATGCAGAGTGTTTTCATTCTCAGCATCGCACTTGAGAAAGGTGAAAGCCATGCGATTCTTGTAGATTGTCGGGCATTTCGAGTCCACAACGTCTTTGAATCTCCTACAATACCACGTTTAGAAAAGACACGAGAGTACTGGTGGCCGAGTACTGTTAGTGGCTATGACGGATATTGGCTAACATAAATAGGCAAGGAAATACAGAAGACGAAACAAAAGTGTTAGAAGATTTAATGATCAACCTGTTATATGATGAGCGTGAAACCTATTCAAAATTATGGCTAATTGTCAGAGAAACGACGAAATAGCACGCAAATTTGAGAGTCCACAGTCGTCAGCCAGACGGAGTGTGCGTACTCGGAATATCAAATTGGTTTTCCACAATAATACCTGCATGATAGTTTCAGATTATCCAGTTCCCTGTTCCGTACAAATTCGAACGTCTTGCCCAGTATCTCGTTGGGAAGAAATTCCATCGTGTATCTGAAAAGGTTAATATTGTCAAATTTGCACCTAAGAGATGCAAAGAGAACAAAAATAATGACTAAATCGCAAGCCAGATCAAACATATTTGCATTGAGTTACGCAGAAACGAAAATAAATGATAAATTTTGGAAAGACTGCGAGGTAGTGAACCAGCAGAGATGGCAGAGGTGATGACAGATTGGATCCCAAAGTGTATTCCATCTCTCTAGGCTCTCTTTTGCGCGGTCATCTCTATTCGTCAGAGACGACCTCGCGATAGAGAGTGCAGAGAGGCGCAATAAACACTGCCAAGACTATAGCAAGGTCGCGGGTCACGGCCGAGCAATGCCTGCTGTGATGATCCACACGGCACCAATATCGTACCTACTTACTCGTTAGTAATCAGTGGAAGTTGCCTTAAAAAAGCACTCTTAGCTCCGCGAAACTCTCACTAAAGTTTGCTTTAGTTGCAATTCTACCACACGGACGGTTTCTTGGTTAGAGATTTGAACAATAGCTAAAGACACATTCAGTCCATTCGTGATCTCAATGATCACCTTCGTCCTGTGAACCATAGCACTTTGGAATAATTGACTTTTTTCACATTGACTCTTTATTTAAATGTCCCGGACGTATAAATATTATCTATGTATTCGGTCAGGGCTTATTGCGAGGGATCCGAACTGAAATACACATGCGAAATACAGAGAAAGGTTTATTGATTGATTTGTTTTGTGTGAGAAGAAAAGGCACAAGGCACTTACTCGAAAATCGAGAGCAATGGCAGCATGAAAAACTTTAAATGCATTGGAGATGAATAAGTGAAGGAATTCATATCTATAAACAAAGGATACAAGTAGAATAAGTGATATGAAAACCGAATCAAAGACTACGAAAATTGCACAAACTCATAGAATCACTGTTTTTGTTCTTGCTTTTTCTTATATATTCTTAGGGTTAGCATGTTCAAAAGTGAAAAAAGACCGACTCGTTTCTAGTTATTGCACTAGTAACAGGAAACTGTAAGTTATAGGGATCCTAAGTGGTAGTAGAGTGCATTTCTCATTCGTCTGATCCCCTCTGAGCGGTCGTCTCTAAGTTCTATAGACAACCACTCCGAGTGGATCGGACGAATGAGAAATACACTTTACTACTGTGTTTGAAACTCTGGTAAGTTACTAGTATCGGGCGAAGAAGGCGTTTTCAGTCTTGAACGGACATCCATCTACGATTCCTCTGTTGATCTTGTGTGCATGTTCGAAGTAGACATCCTTGTCTCCGATCTTGAGATCAGAGTAGCATCCGACAAGGGAGAGTACTTGCAGACTGAAAAAATTATTTCTTAAATTAATTCGTTTGTTTGTTTAGTATTGAGATTATGGAGATTGTGAAACATATCCAAAACACTTTCTTTTTTGCATAATATTGCTGTGAATTCAGGCGAAAGATAAGCGTCTCATGGTTATGTTTGCCACAGTAGTGAAACCTTTCATCATGACAGCGAAATGGATTATGAAATGGCCACGTTTGACAGTGCTCACGTTTCTGCGAGTGGTCCTCCCACTCCTCCGATGTAGAGGGGAAGACTGGCCAGTGACTTCCTTGCCTCCACAGACAGTGCCACCGGAATCTCGGATGATTGCTGAAAACGAAGTGAACTTGAGAGCAGTCGAACCACTGGGATCCCTTTTTCAAAACTATTACCATTACACAATACCACTATACCACCCTCACCTCATCGATAGAGACAACCATTCGTCCTTCCTCCAGACTCACAGCGATCTTGTGCCACTTTCCGTTGCACAGAGTGCCCTGAGCATTTTTGTTGTTTATTTTTCTGTTGAATAATTCCTTATTTCTCAATATCTGCTTTCAGGTCATATTCTTAACGATAAGGTG
Source organism: Diplogasteroides magnus (assembly GCA_014805445.1). NCBI lineage: Eukaryota > Metazoa > Nematoda > Chromadorea > Rhabditida > Diplogasteroididae > Diplogasteroides > Diplogasteroides magnus. Next base: position 14,920 of record JACMIF010002553.1, on the reverse strand, counting down.
AACCATATTCAAAGATGAAAATTGGTTTATTACAATTCCAACATATTTCTATTATAGATTCTGTGAAACATATCCGAAAACATTTCCCTCACCGGATCTCTCTCAATCAGAATGTTTCTGAGATCGGCTCCCTCTGCACGGAACATGAGCGACATGTAGATCTGCAAAAATCACGTTTCAGTCAGGGATCGAACCTTTGACTCTGTGTTTTCTATTTCTATCCCCCAACCACCACACCATCCTCACCTGTCCGTTCTTCATAGTGGCGGTGATGCTCTTGTTCTCGGAGCCCTTCGTGTTCAGCGCGGCGAAGATGAGACCGTCCTGGAATTGTTTTAGTTTGATCTTTGATATTTACAATGATCTTCATACCTGCTGTGTGTTTCTGAATGAAACTGAGAGCTGGAAGGTGTCCTGAGCGTTGATTCCATGTTTAGCGTTGGATGTGTCTAAAGTTGCGACATTTAAAGATAAATGTTGGGGAGATTCATTCATTTTGCAGTCAGTACCAAATTATCTTTGAGAGGAAATAGATACGTCATTTAAAAATCATATAATAAACGTGTCAATTCTAGTTGTCGGTAAATTTCATAATTTTAAAATAAGAGATCTATTTATAGCCAGTTCACTTCAGTGAGTAACCGAATAACGAGCTTTTTTTAAATGGTAAAATAAGCCATACAATAATTAGTGTGAGTGAATATGTTTCATTATTATAGAAATAGTGAAACACGTCCGAAATGCAAAAAAAAAACAAGCTGCACTGATTCTCAATTCGAAGTTTTCGTCGTTCATTGTTAGTCAAATAAGCACAGAAATCGGAGCTGACCATCGAAAGAATTATTCGGTAATCTTACCGAACAATGCGTATCCACCTTCATGCGAGTACAGGGCTTTCGTGGTGGGCGGCGAACAGGGAACGAGGTCCTACAACGAATGTTCAGGTTACGGTAGCTGTGGATTTGGTAGAGGCTCCCACAACGTTTGGTTGATTACGGTAGGTAAATGATTACCTTTGAAAATTCAGAAGGAATGGTGATCGGGCCGTGGTTGACGATGATGTCTCTGCAATGGAGTTTGTGTGAAATATTTCCATCCCGTGGATAATTACGCCATAATGGTGACGCTGCGTGAGAACGATTTTGTTACGTTTTCTCTCTCACAAGAACAGCTCAAATAAATACTTATGGCTGGTACGTGTTTCAGCAGGTCTTATTTGATGAGGCGGGATCGAAACGGTTTGCAATAGGTTGGGTTATGTTTCGAACATCCTACAAATTCTAGAAAAAAATATGTTTGGACAATAATGTTATATTTGCGTGGTCATTCCAAAACCGATAAAGCAATTTCGAAATTTTTCTATTATTGCAATACATATGTACATTTGCACATTTCGAGGTGCGGCGCCAATATTCAGAACTATTTCGCTGCTATCTCACTGGTTCAAGGTACACTTTTTTGACTATTTACCGTACCTGATGCATCCGTCGAATCCCTTTGGCAGGTCGTCCTTGATCAGTCTGTGCTTGGAGATCACACCACCAATGTACATTCTCTTGCGCATGACCTAAGAGTTTTAGTTAAGCTACAATATTACAAAGCATTTTTCATCAATTCATTTTGTTAAGTGAATTTAAATTTTAATAAGTGAACATATTATAAACGAATAAAAATACCTTAGGGAACGGCGCCTTCGTCATTACGTCTGCAGGCAAATCGTCTAGCTAAAAAGTGAACATAAATATCGGGGGTTCAAAATCGGTAAATTTGCCATCATTCTTCGCAACCGCGTAGTTGTCTCATCCCCTCATATAGACAACAGCGCGGCGGAGAGGAAAAAAGGTATTATCGATTTTTGGGATTATCGATTTTCTTCATCCAACCTTGAGACTGAGTTCCTTATCATTGCTGTTCACTCCAATCGTGTGCCATTGTCCATCATCCACTCTTCTGTCACCGATGATAAGAGAACGAAGAGGGCCTCGGCCTGAAATGATCGTGCTATAGTCTATAACACGATAACTTATAGAGCATGTAAACATGATTGATATACACTACACTACCCCTGATTTCGTGACTGTAAAACGGTTACTCTCTCATATTTACATGCTATTTCATCGCACTCTCTTGAAGTTATTCGCCTTATGTTTCTGCAGCACTACATTTAGGACGCTTTTCACTTCTGTTTCTCTGACCCGAGAATGGATCGCCACTAGAGACCGAAAACTGACTCAGATATTGACAGCCTTTCATATCTAGCCGTCTAACTTCATTCATAGCGGTCGTCTCCCCCCTTCGCAGAGAACCACTGGGAATGAAGTTTGACGACTAGAAATGAACGGCTGTCATTGTCTGAGTCAATTCACGTTCTATAATTGCCACGCAGCCCGAATACTGGTCTGCTACGCAGTGCACTCACCCTTGACATCCAGTTTGAGTAGTCCTTCCTCCGCATACATGAGGAAGTATCGGGAGTAGTTCTTGTAGTTGGCCCATGACCAGATGAGACCTTCGTTGGCCGTTGTGCGGATGGTCACCGAGAGAGTGAAGCTGGAATGGAGGGGTTGCCACGCAGTCTATGATTGGTGACAGATGCAGGTAAATTCAAATAGCTACGGAAACAGAAAGGGCTGCTGCGAAATAATTCGCAAGAATGGTGAAGGGGGCTGCCACGCAGATTCTCTCACTTGTTAATCTCGGGATAGTCCTCCCTGCTTGCGAAGTTGATTCGACCGTGCGAAGACTGGCCGATACCATATCTGAAAATATTGATTTATTGATTTTGCTTTCGTTTTAGATTTTTCACCTCATTGAATCTTCATTTCCGTCAAAGTTGGCTGAGGCGAAACCTCCACCGCACTGCAACGAATTAGTTATGAATAGGGAACGGAATCCAAACAGAAGTGCACATTTCTATCGTCTAATTCCCTCGGAGCGGTTGTCCATCACGTGAGAGAGGCAATCGCTCCGAGGGAACTTGACAACAGAAATGTGCACTTCTGCCTGGGTTCCGTTTCCTTGTTATGAATAGACATGTGAACGGTCTCTATCTTAGACTGTCTACAAGTCACAAGATGGATAGAAGGGAAATGTAATTGCATGCCATTTCCTTCTTTTGAGTGAAAAGATCGGCAAGAAATATTTTCTAGGAACAACCAATTTGAACGAAATCACCAGCTTCTTCTTTGGATCAATTTATAAAACAATATTTGAAACATACACTCTGCGAGACCGGTTTCTTCTCTTCTTGCTTGGGGATATTGACTTCTGAAATGAAGGAGTTAATTACTTCGAAAGATGAAACGAAATCGTTAGCTTTCACTCTGCATGCAAAAGGAAAGAAAATGTAATTGAAGAATGACACACGAAATAAGTTGTTGTTGTGAGAAATAGTGTTTCTAAATCGGTAGTAAAGTGCTTTCTCATTCGTCTAATCAACTTGGAGCGGTCTTCTATCGGACGTAGAGATAATAGCTCAGCGAACATTAGACGAATGAGAAATGCACTTTACCACAGATTAAGAAACCCTAGTTCTGAGTAATAAGATTAGTGATATTCAACGAAGTGCATGTTTATGCCACCATGGTGAACGTTTCATGTGGCTAATTTCGTCATGAACGCCACATCCACAACGATGTTTTGCTTTGTGGTTGTGGTGGAGGAAGAATAGACGGATTAGTCCCTTGGTGATCGACAAAATGCAATACCTGCTACTTATTCCAAAAAGTGCGATATTTTGTTATTATGTCTTTTCGTTGCATTGAACACTAAGCTGGTATCTATTGAATAATAATGTTGCATGAACAAACAACGATCATTACGACCTGCAGATGATTCAACGAGGAAGAAATCATTGACGATCTCCAGTGATGCAAGACGTCGATCAATCGATATTATCAAGTGAGTGCATTTTCCCAAACTTCACCATCACACCACGCACTCTTCACCACTCCATTTCAAACCAAGTGAAAGGGTGCCAAAATCAATCGAAAGTGAACGAAGAAAATACCTAACAATTGTTGTATTAGTGCAATTTCGTAAAACACACCACGCACCATCAGCCTACACCAACCATAAGTCAATCCCTCCTCGTGACTGGAAGGCCCTCCCTTGGTCAGAGAGAGTTTCTCTGCTACTCGGGCGAAGTTCGTGTGATGGCCTTCTTCCACTATCTCAGCGCCCTCTGGACTTACGCAGTTTAGCAGGATTATCGATTTAATTTTTGTAAGATATTCAGTGTTTTCCAGTAAAACATTTGTATTTGTCGGCTCATGTTCATATTGTCGAGACTCTTAGTTACTTTTAGGACAGAAAAGTTCTTGGAATCGCCTCAGCAGTAATCTAAGTACTTTAATCCCATGGCTGAAACGTATTTGATAGGCGAGAGAGGTAAAGTGGTGGATTGAGAGAATTCCAACCTTGCACAGAATTCGTAGTACTCTGTATGGGGCAACTGCCGATAGTGGCTTCATGGTCCTCGGGCACAAGTGAGAGACGACTGTAAGATAAACAGCGTAAGTAGGAATGGCTAATCAGGAGGAACGAAATATTCTAGTCCACAGTTCGCAATTCTATAAATGTAGGAACATAAAAATCAGACCGGAAATTATGGAAGATGTCCGAGACGCAGCCGATGAGTGGAGTGGTTGCGGGGATTTCGTCGTGTGGCGGCTTCGACCTAGATTACGGTAGTTCAACCCAGTCAAATTATGAGTTCAATCATGTCAGATACCTGTCTGGGAATCCTCCGATAAAGAGTTGACTGCCCTCCCTTCCGACCGTTGTCTCATCGGGGAATGCGGTGTCTGTGGAGACGATTTTGTCGTCCACACGCAGAATCACTCTGAAAAATTAATATTTAATCGTGAAACACATGCTATAATAATAATATTATTTAGCCAAATATTTTTGATTTAAGAAATCAGTAGCTGAAAATGGGTCTTGAAGGGAAATCCTGGTTACTGTATCCTAATTAACGCACTGTTTGCCAGTCCTCTGGAAGAACACTGAATGAAGGAAGCCGTCGTTGTATGCAGACTGGGATCGGATCGTGAGCACTCCGTCACGACGACTCGCGTCCTGCAGGGAACGTTTGAGTACGGTTAGTTTTTCGATAATCAATAAAAAGATTACGGTAAGCAATCAACATAAGGCGGATCAATCAATAATCACCTTTCCGAAGTGGCAGACCAAATATCCACGGAAGAGGTAGAAGGCGATATAACCCTGAATGGAAAGGTTCAACAGGCTTCCTACGTAATTGATACTTCAGTTTCATAAATCTTACCAGATTAAATATGAAATAAGCTCAGAAACGTAGATATAAAACAAAATCACAAAGCGGAATCACGAAATGAAATCGGAACAAAACATTCACCTGTCCGTTCATTCCATCGTCTCTTCTCTGTTTTCTCCTGGAAGCAGCCAGTTTGGACGACTGGAATAGCAGAGTTCCGTTCTCTTCTCTGGTACGGAATGCGAATGCGAATCTGCAAAGTTGCGCTGTTTAGCAACCGCGACGCTTCAGTCTATGCGATGCGGTTAGTGATAAGGTTACTTAAAGAGATTACGCAATTTTACGAAATCTCACGTAGTGTTCGTGTCGACAGTAACTCCCTTAGTGATGAGGAATCCAGGTCGAGAGAATCCGACCACTCTGTCTGTTGGGGCCAATTTGTCAGGAGCAGAGGAAGAGGAGGAGCTGCTAAATGATGGAAGTTCATGATCAGAATTACTTAAACGGGAACGGAATATATTTTATACATAAAAGCTGAGATCGTATCGTTCGTTTGAATTGCTCACTGAACTTATGAGATCTGTGAAACATAAACAAATTATTCCTTATCCTCATAGAGTGCTCAGAAAATCATCCAGGTGAAAAATAACTATATTTCAGCATTTATGTATGGCAAAATGACACGGATAAGCAGGTGTTTATTTCACCGTTATGGTGTAAATGTCAATCAATAGAATGGTTTTTTGTTAATATTCACGGAATTTTTTTAACCTGAACATGCATCCTCTCTCCTTCCTGAAGCTTCTGTGAGCATGTTCGATATCGAGTTCGGTGACCTGCAAAAATAAAATTGATCTGTGTCCTGAACGGAAGTGCCGGATACGGTAGGTATTTCGTCATACCTGGTTCGGCTTGACGGTCAGAATGCAGCCGAAGAATCCCTTCCAGGAGATGGTGAAACTGAATGAATGTACGGTTAATTGAGTTTCCTTTTAAATGGTCCTGCCCATAGAAATATAGTATCCATCTTAACCATATCCATTACAGTATGTTCAAAATCAGGTTCAGAGTCCAACCAGGTCATAAGCTGTGTCACCTCTCAAACGGAGTCCTGTCCCAATTGGAAGGCACTCCTCCCACGTAGTGCTCGTCATGGTCGATGTTGAGTGCAGTGGACTCTCCACCAATTACTGCTTGTTGTCTGTCGTCCTCGGAGTCAACCTAAGGAGTACTGTAGGTTGAGGGTACAGTAGAAGGCGTGGTGAATAAGGTAAGTTGTCCATGTTATATCATAGTATTAGTTCAGGTTGCAATAACTTTGAAAATATATAGCGTTTGCAATATGCTACAGCCAGGGCTTAAATTCATTGCTGAGATGCATTTTACGATGAACTCTTGTTTGGGGAGAATAAAATAAAAGTTACAATTATAGTTAAAGATCCTGGTATAAACATAAATTGCCCTTCAGAGTACAAACTGCACCTGAAGGAAGACTCCGGCCGGTCCTCTCACAGCCTTCGCCGTGTGCTGCAGTCCATCGTCGTACGATTGTAGGGACTCGATCTCCGCGTTCGTGCCAGAACCGAGGTTGATCTGAGATATTGATTGATTACGGTATTTACAGTAATCTGCTGAGATTATTGATTGGAATTCGGTTTCAAAAAGCTGATATGAAATAGGCAACAGTCGAAAAGAGCATCGATGAAGAGAAACTGTTGCGTGCTCTGAAAAGGGTCGATGAAATAACAAATCTTACAGTGAAGACGACTTTTCCGTCTCTGAGATGCATTGCGATGAAGTCTCCAGAAGATTGACTTCCTCTGAAAAACACGATTTCGTTAATTATAGATAACCCGCTCGAAGCACAGAGATCGTGGTTGGAAACAGTGATCTGGTTCTGTTATGTAACCCTAGCATCTGCAGTATAGTGACAATTGTGTCAGGAGTAGGAATCGCATTATTGAACGTTATTGACAGCTGTCCATTTCTAGCCTTCTGACTTCATTCTTAGCGGTCGTCTCTGCGAAGTGAGAGACGACGGCTAGGAATGAAATTAGACGGATAGAAAAGGACGGCTGTCAATAACGTCCCATAATGCGATGCTTAGTCATTAGTACCTGAAGTAAAGCAGTCCATTGGGTGAATAGGCAGCGAATGTGACTGTGATGGATGTTGTCGTTCTCTCTTGTGGAACGTTCGATCGAACGGAGGCGAAACCATTTCTGAATCAGTTGTTATTTGAAAATATTTCTCATTCGTCTTCAAATGATAATTGAAGCGACATATCCAAGGTATATTTATTGCATCGCAGATGCGTATTTGAAAACACAACTTCACAATTCAGTCAAGTGGTTTCGATGTAAGCGAGATTTTGATTACTTTATGGGTTAAGTTTCAATGCTGCTATGTATTTGAAGATATACCCCCTGTGAAACGTAACCCAAAAATAGTCAAACTGCCAATCACAACATAAGCGTGTCCTTCTCTTCACCTGAACATATGCCCTCTCTTTGGTTCCCTCCTCGGTGCCCGGTCTCCTCTGCACTCTGGTGTCGTGTACGCGAACGTCCACAGTGCCAAGGGAACGCCGTCCATCTGGAAATTCCGCAGTTTAGCACTTTACGGATATCAGCGAATTTTTCGATTCCGGGTTTTTGGGAACTTCCGGAATTAACGATTCCGTGATAAGTGCTTCGCTAATCTCCAAAAGTCGCACCTCGACCGATCCGATACTTCCTCTGAATTCGTGTGTTGCGAGTCCGATGTCACCGATGGCCGCACGCTCCACGCCAACGTTCACGAGGGTATCGCCTGGAATGTTTGAGGGTTACTGTAGCTAGGAGTACTGTATTCAATAGTTGTGATTACTGTGAACAACAGCCAGAATCAACTCATTACGACGGAGTAAATCCTTATGAATACTCTGTGAAACATAATCATTATTCACCAAGAGAACGGGAAATTTCAATATCTTGGCGATTTATTTATTACCTGGCACCGTATTGAAGATGACTTCGCCGGAATCATCTGCTGATGCAGGGAGGGATACGGTAACTGGAGCTTGGCCTTTCTCTGAAACAGTCAGATCGTAGGTCGAATTCATGTCTTGAGCTCCTTTCTTCAGTAACGAAAGCCGATTAGAGAAGTAGAAGCATGGGTGAACCATGGATATTTGTGCCATAACAACCAAATTTTACTTGATCCGCCACTTGACAGCGAAATTTCAATAACATAATTGTAGCGCTAATGTCAATTGTCATAACTCAACAATCAATCCAAGATGCATAAATGACCAACCTTCTGGAGACATGGATACAGTGAGGTTTGCTGAATTTCCGGCACGCTCGAAGTTGATGTTGTACCTGAACGATCAAACTACAAAGTTCAAACTACAAGCAACCCCGTTCAAAAGAACAAACTACAAACCACTTGGTCGCTTGCGAATCTTCCGGAATGAAGTTGACAGGGTACGCGTTCGTGAGCTTCATGGGTCCTGGACCGACATTCCAGTGCGCGACCACTCGACGGTCGCGGACCTGTGGTTACGGTAGGTTGTTGCATTTTTTTCTTGCTCAGTTGAAAGTCATGATAAATAAAGGGTTTTGTTCAAATCGATAACATAAAAATTATATGGGTCGCTACAATTTAAAAACGACAGACTCTCAAGCGGAAAATGTGCTACCGTACCTCGAGGGCTACGTATTCAGAAGGAACGGTTCTTCTAGCGACGGTTTTCGTGAACAATAGAAGAGAATCGGGAACGCCTGAATATGAACATTTGCTTTGAACGGAAATATGTTTCAGCGTTAGTATTTACTCTGAATGATACGTTTTTGAGTAGTGAATCCAGCACTTTGATCAAATGTAAATAGATGCATCTCATTTCCTAAGCGGAAAACCAATATTACAGTATCTTACCGTTCAATGGGCGGAATTTCATGGTGACAGAGGTGGCAGGAGAAGGAGGAGAGGGAGAGAGGAAGGCACGACGACAACGACCATTGTCTCCCGAGTGGAGGGCGATACGGATCTGAGGAGGGATACGGTAGGATTTGAATGAACCGGGGGTCTTCAATGGATCGTCCGGGTTACGGTGGAAACCCTGATATTTTATTCTAAAATTTGGCGACATTGTTGGTGTAATTGACATGAGCTGAATTAGAGATACAAATACTTGTGTTGAAACACATAATATGCATGGATTTCCCATATGGCACTAGAATTCATAGATACCTGTTCTGCCTTCTCCCTCGCTTCTCCAATGCTATCCTTGAGCAATGCGATCTTCTTCTGAAAATTATTACCTTCGATAAACTACGAAAGTCAGCCGATTAATTCAAACGTAACGATATATTCACCTGAAGTGCATCCAATTCCACCTTCCTGTCCTCAGCAGATTTGCCCAATTGTCGCTTGGCCATGTCCATCTTCGCGTCGAGGTTCGCGCGCAATTCTTTCATCTAAATGGCCATAGATCAGAATACAAAGATCAAAGATCAAACTACAAACCTTGTCGATGTCCAGTCTGACTCCAGTTCCCGTGCTGTTCAACATCTTGTCTGTCCTCTTCACGATGTCCTTCATCTTCTTTTGCTGTTCCTCAGTCTGAAATGAGTTTGGCCTAGAGCATGACTAATTTGAACTACCGTATTTATGTTTTTAAGTCCCTGACTTGCTACAACATGGATATTACAATGCAAATAACAATTTTAATCGAAGTCGGTTGGGCGAGCTGAATATTTTTCGCGGCAAAAGTTGACGCAACTTTAATTTTACAGAAACTCGTCTAGATTTTGGATGAATTGATCTTTGAACTCACCTTCTTCCTGGCCTGTCCTGATCTCTCATCTGCCGTTTGAATCGTTTCTCGAATTCCCACCATACGGTCGTGCGCGTCGTCGAACTTGACCCATTCGCCTGAATCAGGTTATTGATTGTTTAATGTAGGCTCTTCGAATTGCCGTTTGAGTCACCGAGCAAATCATTTATAATGAAATGGTATTGGCAGTGGCTGGCAATTGACCGCGATACTCAAACTATTGAAAAAATCTTCGAAACATCTGAAAGAATAAGAATACCCTTGATTGCGTCCTGCCTCTGTTGTGCATTGGAAAGTGCCGCACGGGCACGCGTCAACTGCTTGTCCATGTCCTGACATATTGAGTTTATTGATTGATTTATTCTTTTTATAATCATTTTGACCTTTGCGACATTTCCATTATAGAACAACTTCTTTCATTATTTTTGATCACCAGAGGGTGAATGGAATTGGTATCTTCCGAAAAAGGGAGTCTATGTATTGCTTTTGAAACATATCTGATCTTTTCTAACTGATGTGGCAGCAGATAATATAGCTAAATTGCGAAAAGGGCATTGAAATACACTTGGTTTGGCTTCACAATCTGGTTGACAGGGTCAGATGTTGTGTCATCCTCATGATTGGCTACCGTACCTCTTTCTCCCCTTCCAGTGCACTGGCTTTCCATTCCTCAATCAGTGAGGACCCATCGCTCTTCAGTGACTCGGACTGCTCGAGGGAGGCCATCGTCTACAAGTTATTGGTTGATTTCAAGGTACCGAATCACGATTATAGATTGATTTGTTGACTGGTCACTGTATCAGGAGCAATCGCAAACTGACGAATTACGAGCCATGAAACCAACCTCATTTGGCAGAAGATGTGCCTCGTTCAGTGCATCTTCGGCGGCTTTCTGCAATGTCCAATTTAGTTTAAGGTTACCGTTTCGCAAATTCCATGAAATAGGACTGATCACAGTTCTTCGGTCTATTCTTATCACGTGATTCTTAATGGGTAAATGATTTTCGCACCAAATCGCAACGTCAATCTTCCCCAGTTGAGATTTTGCATTTTATGGACTGCTTGAAACGTAACCGCACCACACAAAGATGCAAATATGGTCAGATGTATTTATCATACTTTACTGGCTTACGTAGCCACGTCGACGTTATAGCGCAAATACAAACTGAATTGACTGGGTTACGGTATCTGGACCAATCACAAACTGATGAATTACAAAACACACCTCAGCTCCTCCAGCAGCCAATGTAGAGTTGTGCAGGGCGGAAACAATGTCCTCGTGGGCCTGAATTAGGGAGTAAAATGTTTGAGGAAGATTATGGTATCTTCCCAACTCGATCAGAACGATGTTGACTCAGTCAGCCATTTCGTTTGTTACAGATGATGGCGCAAGGATTTGTTGGAGAAAACAGTGAAATATATATACGTTAATGATACCGATGCATTCAAACGGAAAATCATTATATCCCGAGAAGAAAGCCCTAGTACCTGAGCAGCAGAAATGGGGAGTGCGGCCGAGTCCTTGGTGGATGAGAAGGAAGAACGGATCTTGTTAGCGCTCTCTGATGAAAGTATTTATTTTTAAGTGTTTTAGGATTCTCGTTGTCACCAACTGATTTCAAACTCAACGAAGTTATAGAGTGATTGAAACATATTTGTGATTTCGCTTTTTGGTTCCCGAATGGGTAAATATTTTATCATTTCTCATAGTCGCTCACCTTCCAGTACCCTCGCGTGCTGGGCCGCAGGATCCACGAACTTCTCGTCGTACTCGTCGATCAGTTGGAAGTAGCTGAAGGTGGTGTATTGGTATGCAACTAGGATTCAATTGAGAGATGGCCTGGTTCGACTCCTCTCAAGGGCTTTTCTTTGCTCACCGATCAGTGATGTCTTGGCACTCCTGAGTCTTGTCGCGCATCTCAGTCAAGGAGTCGTTCATGGCTCTGAACAAATGATTTGTTTCATTTACTAAGTCATTCTAGAAATTTCTTGGTTCATACATTCTCCCGTGTGAAACATTCCTCTTTTTACCTCTCCCACTTTCCTTTCTAATTCATGAAAACCAAGTTTATATATTGACTATGAATACTCCATCTATGCGAACACTATGCCCTTTCCAAAATCTCGAGTTTGGGTGCATTTTCATCGTTTCGTTGACCAACAGTCTAGATTTCCTATATGTTTCAACACGAAACTAAATAGGCTGAATAAAGGCAAAAGTTTATGAGAACAACAATCACATGTATCCCCCAAAATTTTGCCAGTCACGGAGCGACGTGGCGGACGCTTGTGAGCCAGCTTCTAGGCCGTAGACCCGAGTGGAGCGTGTGAGGGGAGGAGTCCCATGGGGTGTTCGGTCCACGGCGACAGGGCGTCCGTGCCGACGCGACGCGTCACTAGGCTTTCTCTGTCGGAAGATTGAGGGAACCGGGTGGACAAGGAGAATCGGAAGGCTCAGACCCGAAAGGGAGCAGGCAAAAGATTCCACGCGTTGACAGTGGCCGGATAGCGTCTGAGAGTGGAATGACCCCCCTGGCCTCTGCGATATTCAGGTGACCTCTGGTCGCAATTTTTGTCTTTTTGTTCTATTTTGAACGTTTACATTATTGAAACCTATAGATTTGTTATGTTTTTTGAACGACGATGTCTCTTCCAATTTGGCCACAATTTCATCGTTTCTCCCACAGGCGTTATATAGCATATGTTTCACCCTGACTACATATAAGAAAATGATACTCTGGTTACGGCTGAGATGCATAATACCTGTAGTCATCGAACATATTCAACAGCTCCTTCTTCTTGGCCTGTTCCACGGCATCCTGAAATTTGAATTTAAAAATTTCCCGCATTTTTCTTGGAGCCAAATTAACGAATGCTCACAATTGCAGCAGCGATGGAATCTTCACCGTCGACTTTGAGAGCCTCGAGGTTAGCAACCACTTCCTATAAATAATCTCTTGATAGAGACCGTAAGTTCAAGGTTGATCGAAACTTGATGTTTGATAATGTGATGTTTTTTTTCTCGCATACACCCATATCATAATTTGAAACATGCTTAGTCGGAAGCGCAGTATTTGGATAGTTTCTAACATTTTCAATAATGAATCACGAGACAGCATTGTTCCCGACACAACGTTTCTATACATGTGCTGCTCGAGTTGCTCATTTTGACTCGGAATGGAATGGTTTGCAGGAAAAACAATAATGTCTCCACTACCTTGTATCGATCGATTCTCTTTGCCACCAGATCTGCCATCTTGGTGGCATCCGATATGTCCTTTTTCGCTCCCATGTGCAGCGTCTGCAACTTGTGTTGCTTAGAGAGTTTACTTTATTCGTTCCGCTTGTTATATTCGACCCGATCTGTTGATTATTTTATTTATTAAAAACTCAGACCTCTCGGTAGTCGTCCAGCCACTGTGCGAATTCGGCAATTCTGAAATGATTTATTACTATTTCTTTCAAGGATAGTTAATTCCAAATTCAGCGTTTACTTTTTCCGCGAGCATTATTATACTGATCGTGAAACGTATTCATGCATGACGGTGATGCATAAGAATTCGTCAGATGAGGTACCTCTCATTCAAAATTTCGAACGAAGTGTCGTTTAGTTTGTTGGAGAGGATGCGCTTGTTAAGCTCGTCGACGAATCTGCAATGATACGGTACAGTTCAACTGTGTCATGCTTCTGACCGAAGGAGACATTAGCTTACGGTAACTTAATTTAGCATATCGTTCTGGATACGGTAGAGTTCAATCCGGCCAAACTTCTCACTTGTGCAGATCCTCTGCCCTGTCCCTCCTCCTCTCAATGTAGTCTCCTCGTTCGATGGTAGCGTTCAAATGCGCCTCGGCCTCCATCAACCAGACATCGATTGTGGCTCCGCCCACCTGAGAGTACAGTAACGAGTTCAAAGGGGTCAGACCGAGTATGGCAGGACAGATTCGTTAATCACAGGGGCATCTCGTTTTATGGCAGCGGTGAAACTTATTTGATAAAATTCTGTCGCTTGCATGAATTACGTAGTTGAACTCACATCTTTGCCTCCGAATCGTGCAAAGTGCTGCAGGAACTGTGTCGTGTTGAAGGCGTCTCGGTGTCTGCAGAATTGGAATTAGGCGGGGAATTTTGAATTTGAATTTCGGCGGGAACTCACTTTTCCTGGGTGGACTTGAGGACTGCTTCGGTTCTGTTGGTGAGTGCGAGAATGAGTGCGGCTGACTTGTTCACTCTTCCCGAGTCGAAGACAGCCTGAATAGGGAATTGTGGTGTAAGAGGGATACTGTAGCCGAGATTCTCCACCAGTACATTAATTTACTAATGATGAGATGTCCATTGAACTGCTATGTCTTCACTAATACGTTCCAGCGAATACTGTAGGTGTACGATAGCCGACATTTCCCAATTCCTCACCTCATCGTACACCGCATTTGCCTCCTTGGTGAATCCCTGTTGTCCAGCCAAATCGAGTGGTTTTCCTTCTCCATCCAAAAACGCCTCGCCTTCCTTGGGAAGGTGAAGACCACCCACGAAGGACATCAGAACTAAAAAATTGTTCTCTTTTTAAAGAAGTAAAAAATGGAGAAATTCTAGTTGTTCAAAAATAGTCCTGCACGGAAATCCCTGCGGAATTTCATTGGCGGTGTAGTCTTATTTTTACCGTAATCTTATTTTTTTCATTTCACGTGTCAGCCGCAATTTAGAGCTTCGTGGTTTTATTTCTGTGTTTACCGCACTCGAATTAGCCGGAAAGTATAAAAAAACTTTTTAAAATTGCATATAAAACGAGCTGGAACGTTTGCGAGTGCTTCAAGTGAATGTTGTAGTTTGTAGTTGAAATTCGTTTTCAAACTACAAACTACAA
>JACMIF010002552.1:0-17554 GCA_014805445.1 Diplogasteroides magnus | reverse complement strand
GAGCTCTTAGAGCTCCACCCACTTGTGTAGTTTGGTCATCTCTCTCGCAGGTTAGACAGTTAGAGAAAAATTGTACTGCGCGAGCCCTCCCTCAGTCCGTGCCATCAGTTTGAGATATAGCCGTCAGCGCACGCTCGGTACATTTTGCGATTTAGATGTTTCGGATCCTATGATGGCAAACGATTTTTGCTTAAAAAATGACATACAAGATCTGATTTTGTCTGGTGGACGCTAAGGAACCAATGTCTTGAGAACGAAAATCGAGAACGAAAGTCGTTTGATTTAAGCATGCAGCATGAATACTGTGAAATCGTTTGTATTTATGACTTGCACCTTGAATAAGTATATACATCTTCAATGTGGATATTGCAATGAATGAACTGATACAAGAAATGGAGACATTGTTGGATGATTGGGTGAGTTGGATGTGATGCGCGAAGTGTCAGTTGTTATTGGAATGCACTGAGAGAGGGTCATCTCTCTATGCTGTCTCTTCTTCTCCTTCCTATAGTAGCATCCCAATTGAAAGAACTTCCTCTTGTCTGTATTCCCACAATCTTTCCCATTCAATCTTCATCTCATTCCTATCCAACTCAATGTATATCATGTCATTGTATCCAGGTACAGTATTCTTCTCATACTCAATCATTTGCATCTTCAGAACATTTCACAGTGTCATCCTCCCTTTCCTTGTCCTCCACTTCATTGTTCTTCACCATCTCCTCCATCATCATCATCTGATTGTTGTTTCCATTGTCCTTCTTGTATCTACTTGGGTAGATCATACAATGAGGGTGATACATGGTCTGTTCCCTATGATCCTCTTCTTCGTATCACATGCAAGGTGACTATTACCCTTCCATTCCTCATTTCATCTATTCATCAGGATGGTACTCTTACCTCATTCCGTCTATCATCATTCTCTTCCTGCCATTCCTCCTGTCCAGTCCTTCCTTGTCCTCTATCACAACAGTTTCGTCTTCCTTCTCATTGTTGTTCACAATGTGTCTCTCCTCCATCTCCCTCTTGTACTCTAAGAGGAAGAAGTCTAACTGAGGGAGAGACTGTTAGAGTCGATTCATGTACTCAATGTCAATGTAAAGGAGGAGGGATAGAGTGCAAGTAAGAGGAAGGAGGGGAGAAGAGGATGGGATATGTTGAGGAGACATCAATGTGCAATGACAAATGAGGGGGAGGAGGAAGGGAGAGATGAGTGTTGTAGGACTGGATGTCTATTGATGCATCAAGGAAGAATGCAAAGAAGAAGAGTTAATCAAAGTGAATAAGTGAATAGACAAATAAATGTACAGGAAGGATCATATTGGAGTACTTCACATGCTAATTGTTCGTGTATCAATTCACTCATTCATTGTCAATCCACTAAAGAGAATCGTGTTGTATGTCGAAGTGAAGAGGAATGGATTCATGGATCGGCATATTCCCTTCATCTCTTCCCTTCCTGTCATTATACACTTTTGCACACTTCAAGGTAACCAACATTTTCTTCCTTCAGCTTATCACTATTCAGATGGACCATTGTGCTCCATATTTTTGCATCTTTAGAGAGATATCTTTACATAACACTCAAGAATGAGACCATCACTCTTCACATCCAGTTGTCTCCATCTCAAAATGTACCCTTCTCTACTCTTATCCATTCTATTTTTCAATATAGAGTCATATCGTCAAGTTGAATGGTAAAAGATTAAAACTTCCATTTGTCCAATTTGAAAAAGTGCGATTTTCGATGGCCCTTAATCGAGGAAAGATCATTCTCATCTATAACAAGGTAAGACAATCAAATAATAAGAGTTGACGAATAAGGCTGAGGTGTTATTGACATGGAATGGACATGATATATCAATGAATACAACTTCCCTCAGGGGACAAGGAATATGCTTCTCATCTCCAGCTAATCTTTTCACAAGAGGCAAAAGATGTAACAAAATTTATCAATCATCCGGTAATTCAACTACTCCTTCATCTTATTTCAAAATTTTTAAATAGAATGAATTGAGTGACTATTTCAATGCTTAAATGATAAACTTTCCGTGTAGATTGGAAACAATAACATGAACAATTGTTTTCAACAAAACCCGACTTCCAGAATAACGACATAAGAAAATCGCCAATAAAAAATCCAGCAAGTGAAATGTCGTTTTGCACTTTTCGACTAGGTACTTTGCCAAGTTTTGTGCAAATGTTGTAAACCGTGTGTAAACGATTCCTTGGGTTTCCAGGATGCAGAAGGACACCAAAGGAATCCTTTGCACCGTGCCCACAACACTTGGCAACGTGTCAAGTGTTGAAAAAAGCAAAACGGCATTTCACTTGCTGGATTTTTTACTTGTGATTTTCTTATAAATTTTAAAGAAAAGAGTACGGTATATAATATGGTAACAAAGGAGTCTCTTACGCCAGATCGAAATCATCTCGTGCATTATTATAGTCCAGTACGTGTTTTCTAATGGCACTTCCTTTCGTCCAAGTGATCGAATCCTTAATGAAACATTTGACAAGTTATAATTGTCAATGTATTAACCTGAAGATTTCTTGTAACAAGAAAAGCAGGGTCTGTCACCAGATTCAATCCAACTCTAACATGTCCCTGCAACTTCATCATTATCTTTCCAACATTGCCTTTTACCTGTTCCACATAATCAGATGCTTGTTGAACGTTAGAAACCATTCCTGTTTTAAACATTACAAAAGGAAGACGACGACGAGCAAAAGAAGAACCGGATATCTACAAATGAGTCATTCAAATGTATAAATGAACTCTCAACTCACACTTCCAATCTTCTCCAGTGAATCAGCAGTGGCAATGATACCGAGAGAGTACAATTTACCCACAAGATCCTTCGACTTTTCACGACGGAATGCATCCCCTTGATCAAGTTCTTTCAGTTTCTCGGCAATTTTTCGTACCTAAATACTTTGCAATTGTACACTAACACAAGTGTAAAAACAACTTCACAAGCCAACTTGTTGTACAAAGAATAGTGTTCCCTCCTAGCGACCCCGTATTTCCTCATCATTTCATTTTGTCTTCCCTTTTGATCGACCTAAAAAAAGTCCTCACAATATAATCAATTGTCCATTTCGCCTACCTCCCATGTTATAAAGTCCGTCTTCTTCAGAAGTTTATTCTCACTATATGTCAACTTACGAACCATTCTGTAAATTAATGTCAGCATATCAAATGGTTTTCAAGCACAGATATCGGCACAGTTATTCAACTGATATTTGCATGAAAATTTGGTCTTTTTTTAGCTTCTTTATCAAAAATGATAACCCGAAATATAAACATCGAAACCATTGTGGACGATACAAAATAAATCTAGTTGTAAATAAGTGCTGTGAATATTAACTCCTGATAGTGGGGAGGCTAAATGAAAAAGAAAGAAAAGGGCATGTTCGAGTAAAGAATGATTACAGCACTTCATTTGTACAGGTGCAGCTATTGAGGATGCGACTACAAGAGGAGAGGAGGACCCGAATGAGAAGAAGTCACCTTCATACATCCTAACACTCTCATTAGTACTCTTGTATGATAGGATTGCATGAAACTGATACTAGCGAGAGGGACTAAAATAGAAAGAGAAGAGCTTAAGGTCCAGTCCTTCTCATTCTCTTAACAAGAGATGAAGGGGATGAGGGAGAACGCTGTCTCTTACGATGGCGTTGCAATTGACAAGAAAGGAAATCTTTGAGTTCAGGGGAACGTTGAGGGGAAGAGGAGGGATTAGGCATAAGCGCCTGTTGGAATAGATGTAATGCAGTACTATCAGCGGATGCAACCATTGTATCTCCCTCATTACCTCCACTTCTTCCATCATCCACACTCACATACTTTGCAAGTACCTGTACATACACATACAACTAATCATTGTACATTCTCTTACCTCGAGAAGAACATTCACATCCACCTTGTGACCCTGCATTGCCAAAAGTTCCTTTGCAAGAGACTGTCTTCCGGCCTCAAACTTATGATTTAGAATGAAAGAAACAAGGTATCAACCTGGAATCCCCTCTCAAATCCCCTTTTGTGACATTCCAATCCACTCTTGTACAACTGAGTAGTGGCTGCAGCTGCGGGTTGGAGGGATCTCCATCCTGGTTCACGATATAGACGAGTCACTGACTGGGCACAGTTCTTAATGACAATACTCACTTCCATCCACAACTAGACAAACAATCAATAACATATTATTTGCTGTGGACGTTCATTAAACATTTTAGACAAGACAACATTAGCGGATATTAAAAAAATGCAGAATGCGACATGAATAGTCCAAAAGACTCACTTCGAAATGGGCCCAGAGTCGTTCCCCATCACAGTCCGCCTCTCCGCACCCACAATGGCGACTTGGACTGGCCCCGTTGTCTCCAGTCCACATTCCACTCCTTTCCCCTCAACATACCATTCATTCTTATATTCTTACAAATGTAAAATGAATATACAAAACATGCTAAGAGGTATTATAGAACGGATGAGGCACATGACTAAAGAGAGAGAGGAGAGAGTAGCGACCGGTGGAGACAGCCACCACAATTTCCGTCTTCTCACTCTCTAGCCATACTCTCTGCTAAACATCGTAAGTAGGGGACCAAGCAATCATTTGAAGAGGGCATATTGAAGGAGGCAAGTATTCAAAAGTACTTTTCTTTACTTTTAAGATATCCATATCCATATCAAAAACAGTCAAATAGATTTTAAAAATTTATTCAAATAGCAAGTAATTTACAAAGAACATTTCACCGTGCAGAGGATTTACAAAAAATGACGAAACCCGATAGAAATTCTTGTACATTGCTAACAAAATGCTGTTGCAAAATTACGTACGGATCTAACTAAAATGTAGATTTTTGGTTGATTATCTAAAAGTGATATCCTGGCGATCACCCACAGTGTTACATCACATCGATACAATGTCATTTTGCAGATAGTCAACCACAATTTTTTTTAGCTAAACCAGTCATATATTCAATAAAAAAAGTTGTCAGTCAAAAATGGACAAAAACTTGCATGACATCTTTCTCAGCCAGTGATGAGAAGCCGGTGGTGACAATACACAATATTTATCTGAAAAAGGTAATTGCCTAAAAGGTACTACTGCTCATACCCTGACATCTAGTGTATTGTAGGTTAATGCAGCAACTACAGTAATCCTACTACTGTACCCTACCGTAATACTACTGTAACCTACAATATATTAAAGTGGCTTTAATAATATACCTAAACCACACTAGGGTCGGTCATCAGCAGAAGTTCCGCATAAAATAATGAAATCCTTCATGATGTTAAACAAGTGAAGCTAATTAAGCTAAGAGGAAAAACATGATAAGTTTATTTTAAAATATCGATATCCGCCCCATGCTATACTGAGACCTAAACGTCCGTTTCACCAGTGTATGACTCTCCTTCAACCCAATTATGCAGAGGCTGACAAACTTTTGGGTTGTTTGATTGGAGGGAAGATTGGAGCTACTGAGACATACTGAATACAAACACATCCACCCACTCAACTACCCATTCCTTCACTCCATTCCATCATGAGAAGAGAGAGAAAAGAAATGAATGATAGGGTCAGATACGAACTCTCAATCAGATATGCCCATGCCAATCTAATAAGAGAGTGCATATACCAAAGTGTGCTCAGTGTAAGCGACCAACCATACTAATCAATCCAACTATCATTCATCATACTTCTCTACTTCCTTCATAGGGGAGCTCCTCCTTCTTTCATATCTTCCAAAACGGGGCGGGGTTTGCACTATCTCTGACTCCAGTTGTGCATGCAACCATGTCGTTTCCCTTACTTCTCCTACTTCTATTGTTACCACATATAGTGAACTCAAGAGGATTTACAGGTAACGATCCATTGAGTGTCTCCTTTCCCACGTATGTTCAGGCATTCGTGGTGCATACTGTAGTAAGCGACCAGTACCATGCTGTTTGCAAAGAGATGATGACTGTACTGCACCCATTCTGGGAGACCATCTCTGTTACTGTGATATGTTCTGTGATCGAGGTAATCATTCTATTCAAGACTAAGACAATGTCTTCATTCTAGGTCCTGATGGAGGCAATGATTGTTGTCCCGACTTCCATTCAACATGTAAAGGAGGAGAGGATGCCAATGGAGTGGAATTGAGTCTGAGTGGAAAGGGTGTGTCATTGACTCATTGTCATTCTCAACCTTTCACTCAATTACACTTTCTTCCAATTGCCATCATTGATCATCGGTAATGAATGCCTTCCAACTGAGAAAGACGCATTAGTCTTTTTCTAGGGTCACCCATAAGCTAAGCCTATTGCCAGTCGAGTGGACAATCCTAATGCGGGGATGTAATTAAACTTAGGTGTGCGCAAGGCAATAAGATTCATATCTGAAATGGGCCATAATCGATAGTGATCAGGTTGCATGTCATCATATCTCCCATCTCATTCCGACCATCTCATTATGAAAGACATTTCATAAAAGCAATACAATAATGTGTTGCATATGACAAATGGCGATCTCCTTAATGTTGCGAGATGCTCTTTATGGGCTTGAGAGAGATTAGCTAGAGTGGAAGTTGCATTCATACAGATATCATCCATTTGAGATTGCAATGCCGATGGAGTTGACTATGAAGAAGGAACGTCCACTAAACACAACTGTCAAACATGGTAGGATGTGACACTTTGAGTGATAACTACTTTCAAATGTATGGGAGAAGTCTAGATGGAAAGATAACAGTCAAGGACAGAGAGGACAAAATGATCAATTGACTTCTTTTGAGTACTTGTACTGCTGGACTATGGTCATGTGACAGACAGACATGTCTTGTACAAGAGCATCTTCTTCATAACATTCAACATGGAAGACATTCGTGAGTCTATCGAGTACTCATTCAATGTCTCTCCCAATAACGGAGATGTTGCACCTTTCTCTATTGAGAAACACTCTAACATTCTCTCTCAATTAGCAGCAGGAAATGAAACGGAAAAAGAGTCGAGGCTATGAGATGAATATTTAGATGGAGTGCCAGCAATTACTCTTTCTTCTGGGGAAGAACTCTTGAAGAAGGAATCAAGTACAGACTGGGAACACTCTTTCCTGAACAGTCAGTACAACATATGAATGAAGTGACCACACAATCACTTATCAACAATTAAAATCGTATTTAAGATAGTGATAAAACCCCGCGAACTACCGGACTACTTTGATGCACGGGAGAAATGGCCTGGTCTTATACATGGAATTCGAGACCAAGGATACTGTGCGAGTAGTTGGGCAATGAGTACAACAGCCACTTCAGAGGACAGGCAATCATTGTGATTACATCTCAACAATACAACTATCTATTCAGGCTGGCAATAATCACGGATGGTAGAATGAATACATCACTCGCCCCTCAACAACTTCTTAGTTGTAATCAACACAGACAGAGAGGATGTGAAGGTGGATATATCGACAGAGCATGGTGGTACATTAGGAAGATTGGGTCAGTTCTCAAACAATTACAATGAAACAACATTGGTGACAGAGTTGTCTCTGAGCAATGCTACCCATATGAGAGTGGATCGACACATCAACCAGGCATATGTCTCTTACCCAAGACACTCTTCCAGGCAAAACTACCAATTACTTGTCCCAATGAAAATACTTCTCATGGGTAATAGTCTAACATGTAGCAGTAATACAAGATATAATCTTGAGAAAAGTGTATAAGATGACTCCTCCCTATCGAGTGTCACCAAGGGAAGAAGATATAATGACTGAGATTATATCCAATGGACCTGTACAGGTGACTCCCTTTCTGTCTATCCATCATTTTCCCATTTAGGCAACGTTCATTGTACATGAAGACTTCTTCATCTACCAACACGGAGTGTATCATCATACCGAATTGGCTTCACACAAAGTTAGTCAATACAAGATGTATGTCATGATGGATATTTAAGGGAGATTCTTATACAGGACAAGGATATCATTCAGTTAGAATCCTTGGATGGGGTGTTGATCATTCAACTGGAAGACCCATCAAGTATTGGCTATGTGCAAATTCATGGGGAGAAGGATGGGGAGAGAAAGTGGGTCATATGCAAATCAGTACATATCAAAATATTTGGCAGGGATTCTTCCGAATACTTCGCGGAGAAAATCATTGTGAAATAGAGAGCTTTGTACTCGGTAAGTCATGACGACAACGATACTTTCTATCATCATGTACTAATGTAGGTGCATGGGGCAAAGGAGCAAAGAGAAGACGACGATTCAAGTTGAGAAAATTAAGAAGACGATTCAGGAAGAGACTTTTCTAATATTTCAACCCAATATATTCCGTCTATCACGCTGTCCTTCATATTAACAAAAAAATAAAGTAAAAACATCTACAACTAGCTAACAGCTTTAAAATAACTGCCAAATGTAACTTATATTATTAGCGTACAAATACATCAAAAATATGCAAACCTTGGATGGATTCCATGAGCGTATTGTGAGTATACTTGGCGATTCTGAATGCAAAAATATAGAATGATTACAGAGAAATTTTTAAAATCTTTTTTAAAATTCGAATCTGTCCAGCTAACCAATCAAGAAGCCGAAAAAACACAATGGACAGCCCAGTGATCAGATGGATAACAAAGACATGTACGGATGAGTTGCTGGCCTTCCAGTGAAAATTGCACCTAAATAAATGCCATGCACGACAGCTGTTAATGAAAGCCTTACTACCTTGGCTAAAGGAGTAGCCTTGAAGAAGATACGATCGAATCTGCATCGAACACCATAGCGGACGTCTTTGTTTTTGTTCTTCTGAGTGTCCCATGTAAACTCATTTTTCTTATTGGCTCCAGCTGCCATCCATGCATCAGCAAATCCACGAGGAAGACTTTCCATCTCAATCCTCACGCAACTACATATGATAAGCAAAGGAAGGAAATACCTCACGATCTCGAATGTTTAAATCACCTCCAAAGAAGATTAGCGCGTCGGGATAGTCATTCGAGAGGGTGTTCATTTTATGAAGACACTCTCTAAACAAGACTTTTATTGTTGCTTCACGGGGAAAAATAACTCCAATTGTTTCTTTCGTTTATCCGAATGATCGGCCGTACTTTCCAGATGAGTATTGAGCAGAAAAATGTGAAGTGGCCCAAGTTTGCCCTACGATAAGCTTAAGCATGAAATATCATCGCAACAGAACATACTTCAACGATCTGAAGAGACCGGCCCATTCCAGAATTTGAGTAGTGCACTACATTATGACTAGTCACACTAAACCGGAATTAATACCACAGCAAAATTAAAAACATACGTGAACACCTTGCTAACGAGAATTGCAGTGTAATACTGGGCATCACGATTAGAGAAGTACACTTCATATAGCTTCTTTAACTTCATCAGTTTGTCCAGATCTCTCTCCACTACTTCCTGTAGGAACACGAAATCGGCATTGACTCTAAGATAGTTTGTTGCATATTGCAACAATCATTACAAACCGGGATACGATCTTCGATACAGCGAGCATTCTTGTTGCTAGACTATTTCCATCCAGACCGTCAATATTCCATGACAATAACGAAATTTCCAATCCAGTCAAATCCGATTTTTCCTCGACAACCTCACTGTCCCTTGTGCCATTCGTTATTTGTATAACATCGGCAGGATCTGCTGTTCCACTGCCATAGAAAACTTCCAGTGCAGCCTATAACGCAATATTATCCTTATTTAGTAGTTTTCATTGTACTTCGAGCTTCCAATTTACATCTTGCAAAATGGTCTGTGCGAAAATTTCGTCCGTTCCAGTGATCTCAGCGAATTGCTTCATTGCATCCTCTGCTTCCTCGTTAGAGACATCCGCCATCTGAAACGTTTGTTTAAACCAATTGGGGATGGCATACACCGTCCAGCCGCGACATGTCAGTTATGAGTTATGATGGCAATAAAAAAGTGGTGGAAGATCATACGCTTTTATAAGGGAAACATTAGCGAAACAATATATGTAAAATTTTAAATTACCGCTCTAAGGACACGCATATACACGCAACAGATATTCAACAAAATTCACACATTTCGTGGCGTGAAAGAAATGGCGGACGTGGCCCCCTAGCGCTCCGCCTTCTCATTGTTAGTGCAGTGTTAGTAGCAAAGATTTGTTGCTTTATAATATCTGTTTTTTTTATTATAATGTTTTATACTTTTCTGTCTTACTCTTTACTGTTCTTTCCAGGGATGGTGATGACCAACGGCACAACAGAAACAACTATCATCAAAGCCAAATATCTGTCTGATATTCGGAAAACGTCTATTCCCCACAATCATGACGTTGCACTTAACGATCTCATTCTGATGCTACAGAGGATATTCTCGATCAAATCTTCGCAGCCTATAAATCTCAAATACAGGGATTCAGGTATTTTCGTCGGCTATTTATGCCATTAGACTATGCATGCAATATTTTCTAGATTAATATCACGTTACTATATTTCAATTTGCTTTCCTTTAGAAGGCGATTTTATTACTCTAACGGACGACAACGATATTCTGCTCGCTCTTCAGACGGAAAAATCTCTATTCATTGAGATTTCGGTAGGTACTTGATGATGGATGAGATCTCCTAGTTAGCGATAAATTTTGTTAATGCACGTCAAGCATAGTTCAAATAGTCCATGCGGGTTGGGTCGGCGCCGCGTTGGGTAAGGCCAAATTTTGGGTCATTGCCACATTTGTTTTGCGATTTTTGACCAACGCCGCATTGGGTACGGGCAAATTTTCGGGTAAAAGCCGCATTGGGAATGCGTTTTTGACGTACTATTTGAGCTGTGACGTCAAGACACACGCCCACAACATAAGCGTTTATCTTTTATTTATGAGAGAAATATGACCTTTTTTACAATCTCATCGGAATAAGAGCGACACTGTATTACCTATTAAATGCATATGATGTATTCAGGTGGATTCTGATGCTTCTCCTCTTCTTGAAGAGATGCAGAAACAGTTGTCATGTGTTCAGTCTTGCGTCGAGAAGCTTTCTCGTAGTATAGTCGCATTGGCCTCGAGTGCTGCTTCGAAGAGCTGTGAGCAGGCCCATAACGTATGTTCTTTATTTGTAATCATACGATGATAACCCGAATAAGGAACACAGTTTAACAATCGGGGTGTTTTAGAACTGTTATACAGTGCTATCTACCGGGAAAGAGAAGGAATTATGAATAGGGGAAGACAAAAGGTCCAAAACGTCCCCGTTCTGAAACGGCAGCTATTATTCGGCTTATCATTAGTGTTCTCTTATCAAAGCAATTTGTCATTAGTCTAACCTCCGTGGAGCGGCTGTCTTTTCATTTCCTAGCATACCTAGGCAGGGGTCCACTAGGACAGGCTTCGGATCCCAAATGTACGTGTGGCCGACAAAATATGTGACAAAATCGCAACATATCTAGTGTAAACTGACAAATTTTCCTATTTTTTGGCTTGTTTTCTACGTGTTGCCGCTAAAAAATTGTCTCCTGGCCAAAATGTACGTGTCGCCCCCACTAGCTCGTGGCCTTCGCCCAGGTATGTTTCCTAGACTATCGTTCCGCAGAGGTTAGACAAATAACAAATACACTAATTGCTTTGATACGAGAGCCCTACTTATCATCAATCATGATATAAATAACGCTTTTGTTCATCCTGTGTTTTCTTTTTTTTTGCTATTTTCTTATATTAGGAATCAAATATCTATGAAGTTTTAAGGAGCCTCGCTCGCCCGTACCCGCTCCAATCTCTCCTTCAGTGGAAATTGCTCCTGCAACTATCCAGCCTTCCCTTCAGCAGGTCAATATATTTCTTGCTTTGTAACATCTGATTACTATAATTAATATTCTTAATTATAACATTTAAAAATATTTAGATGGTTGATCCGACTCCACACGTTGCAAATGTTCCTGCAGCGGAGGATGAGATCAACTTGGGAGGAGAAGCAGCTTCTGAAGTCTCTGCAGACTATCCACCTTCATCCATTCCTTCATTCCCACAGGCGCAGGCTCCTTATTCAATGCAGGATCATAATTCCTACCAGCCTTCAGCTCCTCCCCCTCCTCAACAACCCACACAGCAGCAGTATCCTGGTTATACGCAACCTCAGCCAACTCCTCCTACCTTCGCCCCTCCTCAACAGTACCAAGCACCTCCAGCATCATACGCACCTCCTCCGCAGGCGTTCGGTGCTCCTCCCACTATGAGTGCTCCTCCAACTCAATACGGTCTTCCCCCTACTCAGTCTACATTCCCTTCTCAAGCTCCTCCCACGTCCATGGCTCCACCCCCTTCAATGGCTCCTTCCATGGGACATCCCCCTTCATCTATGCCTCCTCCTACTCAACCCACAATGGCAGCTCCTCACCATCCATCTTTCCCTCCTCCAAGTGTACCTGGAGCATATGCCCCTCAGGGAAGCTACGCTCCTCCTACGTTCCCTCCTGCAGGCTACCCTCCAATGGCTGGAGGAGGTCCTGGTGCAAATCCCTTCGCTCGTCCACCCACTGACTATCGTCAGTCTCCTTATCATCAGTAGATGTTGTAATAATCTAAATTATTGGTTGATACACATCTGCACTCGTCTCTGTGGTATGCGTTTTGTAGAGGAAGCAGTGCTGTCCATAACTACTAGACATGTCTATGCCCGTTGTCTGTTCATGTTTGGAACCCCGATTCACATCCAAATATAAAGAATATATAATAGTATATATGTTGATTTCTATTCAAGGATCGTTGAGATAAAGAATATTTTATTATTCATATGGCTCATATAAGATTCAATCCGTATCTCTAGAACAAAACAGTATCCTACAGATTGAGATGCTTCTCTCAAGTGAAATACTCGTACACAATAGAGCGGAGGTACAAGTGGATACAGCAACTACCGTATTCACACATTCAATTGTAGAATTTCTTTGCAGATCGAGCGCAGTCCTGTAGAAGATTACATGGTTTGAAGCTCTCTCCACCATAAGCAGAACCAAATCTGAAGGCAATGTTGGATATCGACTGTGGGCCATTCATCCCTACCTGTTCATGTCTGCCACCAACTTGTCTGCTCCATACAGATCAAGGAATCTGAAGGGTCCTCCCCAGAATGGAGGGAATCCAATTCCGAAGACTGAAGCAATATCTCCATCAGAAGGAGAACGAATGATTCCTTCTTCAAGACACATTGCAGCCTCATTCACAAAACGACAAATGAGACGCAATTGACGATCACTCTTGGATGAACTGAAAATAAACATATGAAATAGAACGACTCATGACTAACACTGCGTCAATTGGTTTAATCGAGTGTTTGGCAATTATCTTGACAGCATCTTCGTTGACCTACAATGGTCACTTCTTCATGAATGACATCATGACTAACCGTCTTCTTTCCCTTTTTGCCCGTTCCATATGTGAAGAATCCTTTTCCTGATTTACGACCCTTCAAGTACAATGATAGATAATCGAGAATGGAACAATGTTACCATAAGACCAGCATGGATCATCTCCTCAAGTAGAGCTCCTGCTCCCTTCATACGATCACCGAATTCCTTTCCAAGGAAAGTTCCCACATGAGCAGCTACATCAATGCCAACCTGATAATGACTTGATCTTCATTCTGTATTTTTCATTTACTAACTTCATCTGTCAAAGTGGCCGCTCCAACTGGGAATCCAAACTCCTTCGCCATTTTGTCCAATTCCATCGGAGGAACTCCTTCCAATAGTAGTTTCGTCACTTCAGCCAGCATTGGTCCCATGCATCTAACGACGAAGAATCCAGGACAATCCTTCACTACCACCACTAGTTTTCCCTGTTTGAGACCGAGAGTGGCTGCAGTAGCAAGTGCTTCCTTCGATGTTCCTTCATGTGTAATGATCTCCAGAAGTTGCATTTTGTCAACAGGAGAAAAGTAGTGCATTCCAATCACCTTACATAGTCATTTCCTTTCACTTCAATCTCTTCCAATTCATACCTGTTCAGGATTCTTCGATCCCTTTGCAATCAATCCAATGGGGAGGGCCGAAGTATTCGTGGCTATTACAGTACCCTGTCAAGTATCAATATGTCCAATGAATGAATCAAACAACTCACAGGTCGTACGACGCTCTCAATCTGTTGGATAACCTTGTGCTTGATTCCGATATCTTCGAAAACTGCTTCCACTACAAGATCAGCATTCTTGATATCGGGATATGAAAGTGAAGGAATAAGATTCGCCATGAATCTAAACAAATTGGTCATATTTGAGACAGACTGGGGAAATCAAAACAAACCTTTCCTTTTCCAGCAGAGAAATGCTCTTCTTCTTTTGTCTTGAACTCAACTGAGTTGATATCTGATTGATTCCTCTTTCCAATCCATCTCCATTCATATCCAGCATTACTGTCTTGATTCCCTTGTCAATGGAAACATTGGCGATTCCTTCAATCTCCCTTTACTATCGTCCCTTCCTCTTTCAATCACCTGCACCCATAAGACCCGCTCCAATAACAGCAACTTCTTTGACAGGTCGTCCCTCTCCATACTTGTTCTTCTTGCATTCAGTTGATCCATGGAAGAGTCCCATTAGAGCCGCTGATTCTTTCGTCTTACACAATTCACCGAAGCTCTGCCATATACAATTTGCTTATATTTCAAAATGAATGGACAGTACATTTGATTCTGCGATATATCCCTTGTCCTTTCCTTCCACCAATCCAGTTCTCAATACTTGAATAATTTTGAGTGGTGCAGGATAGTTTCCCATTGTCATCTTCATCACCTCAATCATATCTTTTCATCTATTCAACTCTTTTCCTTCTCAACCTTGTCTTTAGCCATCTTCAGAATGAGATTGTCAAGAATGAAAGAGTTTGTTGTTACGGCATCTGTCATCTTTTGTACCAATCCCTTCTTCTTTTCAGCAGTGAGTGTTCCTGCAGCCAATTGACGTGCTGTGTCCACAGCCACCTTAACAATCTCTCACTCAATAGGGACCATGGTATACCTTCTCCAAGTATTCATGTGTCATCTCAGCTGCTGGTTTGAGCCCATCTCCTAGAGGCTTCACTACCTCAACACTCACTTCTTCCCTATCAAGAGAATGAATTATTCACTTGGTGTACAAGTCCCATCTTCTTTGCCTTATCTGCCTTCACTTTCTTTCCAGTCAACATCATATCAAGTGCATTAGGAACAGAAACGAGTCTGGGTAGTCGCACTGTTCCTCCCGCACCAGGAAGAAGTCCCAGCATCACCTCAACAAACATATCAATTACATCCTACAGTATGTACCTCATACCTCAGGAAGTGCCAATTGAGTCTTTTTGTCAGCAACTGCAATTCTGTAGTGGCATGCCATTGCCAGTTCGAGTCCTCCTCCCATGCAACTTCCCATAACAGCTGCCACCACTGGTTTCTTCAATCCTTCCAGCCTCGCAAACTGTTCTTGTCCCTCTCTACTGAGTTTACTCGCTTCCTCTACTGTCTTAGCGTTCTTCAACATTCCAACATCAGCCCCAGCTACGAATGAATTCGGTTTTCCAGACATGAGAACGACAGCCTTCACAGAGTCATCTCGTTCTACCTGAAAGACCAATATTACACACAATCAAGCAGTAGAGCATCAAGCCTGTTCGATAGCCGATCTGAGATCTGCTGATAGTTGTTCGTTCAGAGTGTTTTCCTGAACACACATTTCATCATTATTCATATGAGAATAGAAACCTTGGCACCAGGAATGTTCATTTTAATCACTGCAACTTCGCCATTTCGCTGTACAGCAACTGAGCCTACAAGAGACATATTGCATGTTCGGTCAGATGCTGTTAGTACCTGCTAGAGACCTCGAAATGACTCTCAATCGACTCTCTTAGTGCATTCCGTTTCTCTAACTCATTGCCGAGCGGTTGTCTATCAGATGCGATAGACAACCGCTCGGAAATGAGTTAGAGAAACGGAATGCACTAAGAGAGTCTATTGAGAGTCATTTCGAAGTCTCTAGTACCTGCTGCGAGAGGAGACGACACGGAGAACCGTCGAGAGAGCGGCAGAGACAAATCTACAAGGGGAATACAATATACAGATAAATTATCGAGAGCAAGGTCTCTTCTGCTGCGTTCAAAACGTTGTTTCTGGTTACCAAACCCGTTCAAAATCGCACTTTTTCTCGTTACGTGGAAACAAATGGAAACATTGCCCTAACTATTTTCCTGTTAAAGATACCAATTTTCCGTTAATTAATAAAAGATTTGTCTCGTCGAGGCGAGCATTTTGCTCCCTTCAGATCTCAAAAAGGTTGAAAACTGAGGGAGTTATGCCACTTTTTCCAAAAGCGCGCGAATTCAAATTTGAAACGTTTCCCATATGGAAAAGTGGCATAACTCCCTCAGTTTTCAACTTTTTTGCGATCTGAAGGATGAAAAATGCCCGTCTCGACGAGACGAATCTTTTATTAATTGACGGAAAATTGCTATCTTTAAGAGGAAAAAAGTCCCTGCGACAGTTCCGTGGAAACGAAAACACGCGTTTGTGAACCGGAAATTTCGCGTTGGTAACGACGGAAACGACATTTTGAACGCAGCATTCGTTTCTATTTTCATGGTATCTTCGACTAAATAAGGACAGAACACTCACGCTGAAATCGCGTCCGTGCCACTCGAGACAACATGGTGGAAGTACCTAAACCATTTATTTTAGTCTTATTGAATTAATTAATTAGAGCAATTGACGAGTCCTGCTATCGGATGACAAAGAGAGAAGGTCAATGTGAATAAGAACTGAAAGAAAGGAGATAGGAAGGAGTAAGGGCAGGGTACAAAGTACACATTCAAAGGATCCCCCTGACGAATATGAAAGCGCAGTTTGATAGGGTTTGTGGTGCTGTGTTCTTCCCTTAGAGGAAAATTGGCAAATACATTTCTGAGGCTAGAATTTTTTAAAAGACCTATTTTGATTATTTCCCATTATTCTGCAGCACATTGGTACAAACAAATTTCGTTCCCGGGAATCCCCCACATAAATTTAGTCGAGACCAAATTTTTCATTTAGAATTTTTTTCGTCTTGAACCAAATTTGTTCCAGAATTCCGAACATACCACCCTCAGGCCGTATGCAAGAAAAAACCGTTTGTCGGACAAACATGACGTTATTAAAGTGGGGGAGCAATTTCGACAAACCGGTCCACCTCGCTTTGCAAAGTCATGTTTATCCGATACGATCGGACAAAAAGCTTGTTGAATTTCTTGCATACGGCCACTGAAATTGCAAAAGCACAGCCGGTCACCGGAAACATGTGTTGGAACGACGCTCCAATTAGTGCTCCGCGCTTACTCCCGTCGTCTCTCAAAAAGCGGAGCAGGTAATTTCCCGACAAACCCGAAACTACACCACTACACCATTTGACTACACCACTGGGCATTTAAAAGTTGCTATTTTTGCCAGTTTTGAGTGAGATCCCGCCCCTATTACGAAATAGTGGGCGGGATCTCACTCAAAATTGTCCATAATGGACAAATCTTCGTGCCTATCTCGTCATTTTGCACTTCACCAATTGCCATTTTTAC
>JACMIF010002550.1:0-11201 GCA_014805445.1 Diplogasteroides magnus | reverse complement strand
TTTGTAGGGTTTGGACGGCTAGGTAAAAAGATAGAATTTCAGAGTCCGCACTTTGACGATTTTTCCTACCTCTCTTTGTCATTTTCAGACAATGAGATATGCACCATTGATCCGGGCATGGTCGAATTAGTCAGGTGGGAAAGTTTGAGATGGGGTTAATTTTTGCCCCTGTGCCAAGGGTACCTCACTTCAGTCAGATAGTGTCTCTTATTTGCTTCCACTGCCTTTCTTCACCTATGAACGAATATATTCCAAAAGCGTAAATATTGCTTCTACCCATTAGTTCTGTTTCTCTGATTTTCTGGATATATAGTGAATTGGGTTTTTATTTTGCTGCATCTCCCATATGTGAACCACTAAATTCCAAAACTGTTCTTTTTCAGTTCCGAGCTCTCTCCCGCCATCTCGGTCCTGCAGCTCTTCTGTTCCTCTCCCAAGCCGGCACTCCGATTCGCCGCCGTCCGCACCCTCAACAAGGTATACTGTAGCCGGGGGAAGACGGTAGATACCGTACTCCTTTGTATCGCCTTGTGATACCGTAATTGGAACAGAAGTTATGAGGCAACTAGCTGACAATATGAATTGATTATTTTTTTCCTTAAGAGGATGGTTCGATTAACAGATATGGGTATCAAACGGTCCTTTATGCTCTTCATGAAACATGCATTATGCGAGTTTCAAAACTTCTCTTTCCAGGTCTCTGCCAAGCACCCGCAGGCGGTCACTTCGTGCAATGTGGACTTGGAGAAGCTGATCACCGACTCGAACAGGTGAGTCATTGCCGAATCAGCGTGACACGCTAATTGGACATGCCGAAAACGAGTGACACTCGATACAGGTCGATAGCCACTCTGGCCATCACCACTCTGCTCAAGACTGGAGCCGAGAGCAGCGTGGAGCGACTCATGAAGCAGATCTCGTCGTTCGTTGCTGAGATCTCGGACGAATTCAAGGTGAGAAGAACGCTTGACACGCAAACGGGGCATGCGCATAATGAGTGACACGCGAAACCTTGTTCCACCCAGTTTCTTACGAAGAAAAAAGTACAACCGTGTGTATTCATGAAGAAGTTCATAAATTGTAAGAAATATTTCGCGAACACTGCACAGGAAGTCGCTACCATCATGATTAGCCAACCAGTTGTTTCTAGGTTTCACGATGTGTATAAAGAACACGAATGAAGCAAATGATTGCTTCTTTCAGCTATGTGTTTTTAATAAGCAATACACTAGTTCTTATTGAGGGACGACGTCACGATGATAACATCATAGCATATCATCTATAGCTCCTTAACAGAAAACCATCATGCAGTTTAATACTAGGATAAGCAGTTCGTGTTTGCCTAGTTTTTTTTCTTTCGGTATTGATCAACATGGCGCATTAATGTTTCTTGTGGGACCAGTTATGGCGATTCCTTTTAGTTCGTGAAATTTTGAGCGTTTACCCCTTCTACCTTGTCAATTAGCTACCAATTCGCTTATTGATTGACCAGATACCGTAACCTCTCTTCCAGATTGTCGTGGTGGAAGCGATCCGTGCCCTGATCGCCCGTTACCCCAGGAAGCACACGGTGATGCTGCCCTTCCTCGCCAATATGCTCAGGTGAGAAATAGGAGGAGGACGAAATTTACCATGGCCTTGAAACAAGACAGTCCCGGGTGTCAGATAACGACATTTCATATATTGAAGATGTTTAGAGTATAGCGCTGTCTAATGCAAGGCGCAGTTATGTATCGCATGCTAAATTTCCCTCAATTATTTTTTTTATTCAGAACGAATATTGACACTATCACACTTCCTGGTGCTAGGCATAATTATGTTTCAGGAAAATATCAAATACTAATATATCGAATTTCAAATCACATCATTCATCATCGCATAGCTTATGGCACTTTTAAAATTCGACCCCATTGAACTACCGTATTTTCAGAAACGACGGAGGCTACGAGTACAAGAGGGAGATTGTGGACACGCTCATCGCCATTGTGGAAGAGAACCCGGATGCCAAGCTGGCAGGTTAGTGAGAGAGAACGAACCCGGCCGGAATAAGTTTCATCGAATGGGTATTAATTTAATCATTCCAGGTCTCGCCCAGCTGTGCGAGTTCATCGAGGACTGCGAGCATCCCGCTCTGGCCACCAGGGTGAGTTGCCTAACATACGGCTGGAATACGCAATCATTACTATTATAAATTCAAGTAACTAAGCGTTTCCATGTTGCTTCCTGTTTATTTAGCACTGAATACTTGGTTGCTATTAATCGAAGAGGCGCAACTCTGAAAGCAACAAATCCAATGTTTTACAATAATTATAAAATTAATTTTTTTACAAATACCGTCTATTCAGGTCCTCCATCTTCTCGGCCGCGAGGCGCCCAAGACTGCCAACCCGCACGCGTACATTCGATTCGTGTACAACCGCGTCATTCTGGAGACCACACAGGTAAGCAATCACCGAACCCGGCGGAAATGGGCTTCAAAATCTTTGTAATAGTAATAAATTTGCAGTGCTGACAATTCCAGGCTCTCTTGCTCTTTTTTACGAAATAAATGAAATTGTTTATTCTGAATGATAACTGTTTAGGTTCGTGCTGCCGCAGTGTCCGCTCTGGCCAAGTTTGGAGCACAGTGTCCTCAGTTGCGTCCATCGATTGAGGTACGGTAGCCGTTATTGATCGATTTCGGGGTATGGTAGCAACATTTATGATTTTCACTATTTGATGGTTTTACCTGTTCAGGTGCTCCTCAAGCGCTGCCTGCTCGACTCGGACGATGAGGTTAGCAACATTTTCAATTTTCTCGCGGCTCTTGACCGCGCAACGCATTAGACAGGCGCGTCGCGGTTACCGTAATCAATCAATAAATTATCCAGGTGCGTGACCGCGCGACCTTCTACCTGTCCGTGCTGCACAAAGGCCCACAGCTCGTCAACAACCTCGTCCTGGACACTCTGCATGTGAGGGGATTTCCCGCCAGTTTTTATATTTGAATTTTCCCGCGATTTTTTTACAATTTGAATTTGTTTCAGTCGTCTCCCGCGGCACTCGAACAGGCGGCGTCCGCGTACGTCGCTGACCCTACGGCGCACTCGAAGAAATTCGACCTCAAAGTAAGTTTTAAATAAAATATTAAATATCGTCATTGGAAAAACCTGCGAGATCCGTGCCGACCATTTGATATGTATATGGGAAAAAGAGCTGTGCACGATGTTACTTCAGTCTTCAAAATTTCTTATACTTTCGTAACCGTTGTATGTTCTCTATACAATATCTATTCGTTCTCAAATACGATCGGTGCCAATGCTATACACTCTGTGTCGATTGTATTGATTGTCCAACTGTAATAGACCGTCCTACTGTATCAGGTGGTGCCCGTGTGCGCGGCTCCCGCAGCGAAGAAGGCGAAGACGATGCTGGTGGACGAGCCAGCGCCCGCGAAGGAAAAGAAGACGGCGGCCTCTGCCACTGCTGCAGGTAGGGAAACCCGGTGGGGATTGGTTTCACGATGGGTAGAGGGCGGCCTCTGCCACTGCTTCAGGTAGGGGAATCCGTTGGGGATAGGTTTCACGATGGGTATATGATATACCGTATATCCCTTTGACGGTAATAGGTTACAAGGGACGATTATGTTTCACGCAATATCAATATCGGTCGAACTGGTGAAGACTACGATCAGTCACGCACATGATGTCCACCCACAAAAACCAAACTTCCCAAACCAAAATGATTGGCCACTCCACGCCAACTCCAATTATAATAGAGTGAAACACAACTATGGCATGAACATTTGCGCCGTAGTGGTAAAACGATAGATGCATCATTCTATGAATACCAAATGTCCAATTCTACTTTTTGGCGCAAATATCTACGGTTACTTATCTTTGATCCTGGGGTTAGTAGAATTCCTTTATTAGTTCGCAGTTGTCAATCGTCTAATCACTGCAGGGCGGTTGTCTTTGCACTGGATAGATACCAAATTTTACTGAGGCCGTATGTAAGAAGGCGACAAACCGTTTATCGAACAAGCATGGCGTCATTTTGATAGTGGTGGTTTTTCGACGCCATGTTTGCCAGAAGAACGGTTTGTCGGGTTCTTGCGTACGGACTCTGGTTAGGAAACACTATTTGTTGGCCGCATTGGTATATCTAGCAAGAACACTCTGGCTGACAACTATGCTCTCTTCCATTCGCTTGCTATATCGATTCACCGTTATGGCGCGCAAATGTACATGGCACTTCTGTCCTTCACCCTTAGCATTTTTTTTATAATTTTTGGAAGGGCTCAATCCTTATACAGAGCCCTGAAAATAGTAAATATAAAAATTTAAGAAATTTTGCCTGAAAGAGGAGGACAGCCCTTTCTTTTGGGGGACGGGAGTGAAATCCAACATGAATCACATTTCTCAGAACCACAGCTTCATAGAGTTGGATCACCAGTCCCAACGCACCATTCCCCCGTGATTTCATGGTTTTTGGATTGAGATGAAAGATCAAAGATCAATTTTAGTTATGTTCCATGTGACACAGGGAATTGGGTTATTGTCTGCGATTATGTGCATAGTAGTGGCGTTTACTGTGTGCTTAAGAAACCCGGTGTCGATAGGTTTCACTGTGGGTAGATATTGTTGACGTTTTCTGTTTCATTGATGCGTGAGCCATTTGGATGCGATTATGTTCCACACAGCGTTTCAGCACCGGACATTAGCGCTAGAGCGCAGATAACTCTGCATCTCTGCCTTCCACTAGACAGAGATGCTGAGCTCCGCCGCTCCTGAGTTGGGCGATTAAACCAAAACCGGACTACTTATGAAACCTTTACTGTGCACACCAGACGGGGTGGGAAAAGGACCAATCGATAATTGTAATATCGATTGAAATTACGGTTATCGATTGAAATTTCGTATGTACGGTAAATGTCGCTACAGGAAAAAAAGTTGGTAAAGTGGCAGGGGTAATTTTTTGGCACGTTGCCAGCATGTCCGCCTCCGCCCCCTCT
The DNA here is from genome assembly GCA_014805445.1 of Diplogasteroides magnus. Classification (NCBI taxonomy): domain Eukaryota; kingdom Metazoa; phylum Nematoda; class Chromadorea; order Rhabditida; family Diplogasteroididae; genus Diplogasteroides; species Diplogasteroides magnus. Next base: position 6,208 of record JACMIF010002550.1, on the reverse strand, counting down.
CTGAAACGCTGTGTTCCACCGAGTATTGATATTGACTGGGATCAGGCCACTGTAGTTATTGTAGGCATTTTATCTCACAATGTTATTATAATGGACTCTGAAATTCGGATTAGGTTACGGTAGTTTGTTTTCAGCAGCCGAACGTCTGGCGCAGATCGAGGGACTCACCACGGGTCTCGGACCGCTCTTCAAGGTTATTTTGAGGCCTTTCTCATCGATTTCTTAACCAAGCTGAAATATGTTTCATTAGCTCTTGATCTAACGATGGATCTTTTATTTCTAATAGTCCTGTTCGTCACGTCATATGGCTTAAAAATTTATAATTATACTTATAAAATTGCAGTCGTGCATTCCCATCCCGCTGACGGACAACGTGACCGAGTACACTGTTCGCTGCATCAAGCACATCTTCCACCAGCATGTCCTGCTTGAGGTATGGTAGTAGGGAATATTGATTGATGGTCGGGATACGGTTCTTGAAGGACAAACTTTCGTGACATGCAGTGGACGTTTTGATTTGTGCTCGTCTCGGTCATGTTATGTTTCATGAGTCTTTTATAATGAGAACTTCGGCGTAGAAAACATTTTTTTTGACGATTTTTCTTGTTTGGGAAAAATAATATATAAATCATAAATCATGGGAAAATTTTGTTCATGAGCCGGGTTACTGTAAGTCTATCATTCAAACTTTGCAGTTCGAGTGCAAGAACACATTGAACGACCAGCTGCTGGAGGAGGTGACGGTGCAGTTGGAGGACCCGGAGGGAGAGTGGACAGTGGCCAGAACGAGGTGAGGGAAGGGAAACCCGCGTGCGATAGGTTTCACGAACTATAGAAATTGTGATAGGATGATGTGCGTTTGCTTACTTTTACTTATTGTTGGGGAGAATTTGACATGATATAGCTGATTGTTCTCTTGAGCGTGATTACTTGTAGTAACGAATTTATGATTTCCTGAGTGGGGATACGTTTCACGTGCTCTTTATATTGACTGCGGAGTTGCTGGACGTAATTCAAGCGGTCCTTTTCATCACCCATTGTCTGAACCAATTGGAAATATGTTTCACCCACTCTAGATATAGACGACATTGATTTTCTGTTCGATTCCATATCGACTGCTTAGGTTCTATGATTTTTTGAGTTTAAACAGATGGGCTTCAATTTATATTGGTGAAGGTCGCTGTCTCATTTTAGGCATTTACTCTACCCTTCCTGATTCGTAAGCCCATTGCGGCTTCTGCGAGTACTGTTATTAGCAATTGATTGTAATCTTGAATTTGTGACAACACTAAGTGTGAATAGGCTTCACCGACACTTGATATCGCTTATTATGTTTCTGTGCTCAATATCATTCTCCCTTTGTCATCAACATCTTGATTCAAACCAATCACTCGCCTGCATGTGCTGCAATTGTGTTATTGTCCTAACCGGGTGGAATTATGTTTCACCCACTCTTGATATGTCTCGCTCGGGCGCTGTAGGCTAATTCCTTTTCCTTTAGTCGTTGTTCAACATTCATCCCATTTTAGACCCATCACCGCACTGCTTCCGTTGTAATGGTCGATTAGTAGTAATGATTTTATTATTATCATAGGTAGAAATAGGTTTCACCAGCACTTGATATGTCTTTCGATGCTGTAGCCAATTCCAATGTCTCTCGCAATCTAGCTGGACCGTTAATCCCGATTCAGAACCACCTCCCGTTTGCCTGTGCTGCGATTGTATTATTATCCTAACCGGGTGATAATAGGTTTCTCCGACTCTTAATATGTCTCACTGTGGTGCTAATAGCCAATTCCAGCTCCTTTACTAAGCTAAGTTCGCCATTCCTCATTCAGACCGATCGCCCGTCTCCCGTACGGCGAGCCCGCATCGACGTTCGTCCTGCTGCCCTTCCCCGAGTCTGGAGCCGTGCAAGGCACCCTCGGCGCCACCCTCCACTTCAAGGTACGTTCAAAGGGTGAAGGGACAAACCCGGATGGGATAGGTTTCATGGACATACAAAATTTGGGAAATATGAAGACAACTTTACTACCAGTCTCCAATGTTGTTCCTAAAGAAATTTTAAAGAATGAAACTAATAATGACTCAAGTCAGGGGAGAAGGTATAAACCCGGATGGGATAGGTTTCATACAGGTTAGAAATTGGGTAATGTGCGGATAGTTTTGCTGTTAGACACCAATACCCGGATTACAAATTCGAAAGAATGAAGAAAGAATGTTCAAGTCACCCTGCACTTTAAAGTGCGTTCAAGGAGTGAAGGGACAAACTCGGACCGGATAGGTTTCATGGGAGTTAGAAATTGGGACGTACGGGGCGATGAAGCTACGATGAATCCAATTGTGGGTAATAACAGAATGAAGCACACCAACCTGTAGTTCAAGATTATATTCGTTACAACTGCGCGAACGTGGCGAAAGCGGGATGGAATAGGTTACACCTACATTAGAAGTGGGTACAGAGATGATAGTGATAATTTTGTTTTGGCTTGGCAAACAAGAAGTAATCATGCGTGTGTGGGGTAATCAATATATTCGGATAGGGAATGGGATGACGATCATTTGGCTATGTGATGTTGAGTATGATGAATGAGAGCAAGGGTTTGTCCAGTATCCATTTTTAAATTGAGACGTTTTGATTGCAATGGGATCTGTTGATTCGTGGTAGCAGCGTTTACATAAGTAGAAATGGAAATACAATCTTTGATTTCTTCAATATATGGTGGTTGTTAAACCATGTATATACTTCAGGTGAAAGATGTTGACCCCACGACGGGCGATCCCGAGTCGGACGACACGTACGACGACTCCTATGTGGTGAGTTACATGGTCGAAAGGGTGAAAAAGTGAAACCCTGCGCTGTAAGGTATCGGAAGCAGTGCTAGCTGACACCTACGATACCCTTTTCCTTTGGTGCTTGTTAATTTTAGAAAAATAAACTGGCAATGTTATGTTTCGGAAACTACATTTAATTTCGTTATCGAAGACGATGGACGATGTTCACCCATTTCGGAATACTAGTAATTTCACAATTCATAGTTTCTTCTGGGCATGCTTATGTTTCTGAAGGTACTTCGTCCAAGTCGTTGATAAGTGATTATTTGTTGCTCTATGCTCTATTCATGTTTCACCATCCATTCTTTCAGTTGGAAGAGTTCGACATCGCCGTGGCAGACAGTGTGCAGCCGCTGCCGAAGCCGTCGTTTTCTGCAGCCTGGCAGGTATTGTCATTGAGAAACAGTCAATTGTCTAACTGTCACTGTCAAATTGTCTGGTTCGTCAAACTGTCAATGCCCAACAACAATTACACATTGCTACTAGATGTCCATGTAGCCCGTTGAATTGGCGCTTCAGTGAGAATATTTGAAGGCTGTAAAGTTGACGGAATGATTATACATCGGATTGGTATTATATAATTATTCAAACTTGCGGTTGATTTCTTGTGCATATAGGAGTAGTTTGTTTTGTGAAATCGATTGAATCTGCTAGATTGCCAAATTCCATATAGACGATATAGTATACCCTATCTGATCTTGTTTTCATAAAAGATCGTGTTGGACTAAATAATCCTAATTCCATTGCAGGCTCTGGATGAGGTGGAGAGTGTTGAGGAGACGTTCTCCCTCTCCTCGGTCGCCACTCTGCCCGAAGCCATCAAGAAGGTACGGTAGCACAACAGGGTCAAAATTGTGACACGTCGGTAGATTACGGTAGTTTTGGTAGAGCAACACCAATCCCTGTAAGGCAATCCGGTGATTGCCAGTGTTGGGGACAATATTTATCTTGAGAATCAATAATGAAAGCGATCCTTGTGCAGGAAACAGTATAAACTACTTTCATGTGTTTAATTTCTAAAAGTCTGTATTTTCCATACAGTTATCCTTCCCCAACTAAGGTTATAGTATGACACTTACTGTAATTCTCCTACTGCTTCAGGTGGGCCAACTGCTGGGACTGGCGCCCTGCGAGCGGTCCGACATCGTGCCCGAGGGCAAGAGCAAGCACATCGCCCTGATGAGCGGAGTGTTCAGGTACCGTAATCCTTCGATTTCCACTTAGGAGTCCAAAACATGCAAGATCATGATTCAGGGACAAATCTATGTATAAAATACCGTAATCTACTGAATTCCCCTCGAGACCTTGAAATATTCAAAATCCTGATTCAGGGGCGGTCACGAAGTATTGGCAAAGGCGAACGTGGCCCTCGACCCGCACGACGGCACCATCGGACTTGCCATCGTTATCAGGTATTGTAGCTCGTTGGGCCAACTGGATTGCAATGGGGGCAGAATACGGTAGTTCGATTGTTCAATTCCTGCTGTTCAGGTCACTCGAGTCTACAGTGTCCGAAATTGTGGCGACGGCGATTGTCTGAATGGGTCCGGGACGGAAGATTACTGTATTTTTTAATGATATTTATTGATTCATTTGCAACTTGTTTTTGTTCACTATATGTATGAGAGAAAGGAAACGTAGCTTGTTTTCACAATGTTATTATATAGATAATTTACACAGAAAGCTCGATATTCGTTTGCTAATCATAATTATATATTTCTTTTGTCCTATACGCGAGGAGTTGGTGTTTTTTTAAGCAGAAGAATGTCTATCTATTATCATAGTAATGCTTGATAAAGTTATTAGACAAGCTTCATTTTTCACAGTTGGTATGAGAATCCTCCGGTGGTTTACTTATCCTGCTACTTATTTCTCTGAATATTAGGGAGGGGAGTTGAAAATAAGATTGAATTTGAGTAGGAATCGCATTATAGAACGATATTGACATCCGTTCATCTCTGAGCGTCTAACTTCATTCCTAGCGGTCATTTCTGATTTCGCAGAGACGTCCGCTAGGAATGAAGTTAGAAGGCTAGAAAAATAAAAAAGACTGTCAATAACGTTCCATAATGCGATCCACATAGTGTATCTATATATTTGTAGTACAAAATTTTAATATCTGATGTCCAAATACACACTGTTGTAGCCGTGTGGTAAGGAGAACAGACGAGGCTCGAGGGAAGAGGTTTATCACTGGGGACTGAGTGAGAGAGGGGACCGGTAGGGGGACTTATATACAGGGATCTTTTATGCAGGTCGAGAAACCTATCTGCGTGAGTATCGAGGCGAAAATGGTGGAAATCCGGGGCATTGTACCTGCTTGGTTCTTCTCGGTGAGTTCATCGGCCTTCGGGGTCTTCTTCCCCTCGGCCGTTTCGTTCTATGCCTCCTTGGGAGAAGGGGGTTCCACAAGGGTCGTGTTGGCGTCGTGGAGGTTGGTCGGGAGATGCTGCCCCTTGATATCTGTAGACTGGGAGTTCTATGGAGGGTCGAAGTCCTCCATGTCCTGAAAGGAGAAAAGATTGTGTTTGTTTGAGTAATGGGAACAAGACAACTTCTCCCTCCGTTAGGCCCATAGAAACACAGACAATAGTGGGGCAAAGAGGAAAGTGATGAGAACGACGACGACTGTCAGCAGGCTGACCATTTGAGGACCAAATCACAATGGAGGGAGAGAGAGGAAATGACCAAGAGAAGATAGTGAGACCCAGATGACCCGGACTTCCCCATACGTCAACTGATAATGAGACAAAGTAATCGACAAAGTAAATTACTTGTTTTATAGAGATAAATCTGACTACTACCCTTTCCCCAGAACAGCTGAAACTTTTTCTGATCTGTTAATTACTAGTAGTGCTTCACCACATAAAACACTACTGTAAAGTTGTAAACAGATATCCACCGTGGTGTTGGAGGTAGCACCAATCTAACTTGTAAGCGTTCGGCTGCAGTTTGATGGAAGTTGTTATCTCAGGAAAGGGGGTGAAATTATTACCTTGCCGAATCGAAACAACGAAGATGGTTCTCGAAAGCAGATATTCCAAAGAACATAAACTTACTGGATGTGCATATGGCGATAGAGCAATCCTCTCATATAGGAAGGGTCTTGGTTGATCGTTCTTGTATAGGAAGAATCTGCTGAATGGACTCGTATCATTTTGATCTTTTTCAGTTTTTGTTCCATACTTTAACTACACAAGCAGCAAATCAGAAATTTCCATATACATATTTATAATGATTATTACGATATTTATAATGTCATCATTTTGATAGTACATAAGAAAGCTTCGCAGATGCAAGAAGAATGGAATAGGGGAAGAGATTCTGGCGACATTCTACTGGGGGGGGGGGGGGGGGGGAGGGGGGGGGGGGG
>JACMIF010002549.1:0-17586 GCA_014805445.1 Diplogasteroides magnus | reverse complement strand
TTATTTGCATGCACTTTCGGGTTCACTTCTCTCCATTCCCCCACTTTCTCGTCGTCAGAGCGGTCTACTCTGACAACGAGAGAGTAAGGGAATTGGAGAAAAGCGATCCCGAAAGTGCATGCAAATAAATTTCCCTTTGTGGCTCCTTTAAATGTTTAGTTTCAGAAAAAGGTTCGCAAATGCTACGGCCGGATGGTTACTTGTAATTTAGAGAACATGAATGCGGAGAGTACAATAGAGAGAAGAAAGACGACTATGATCACTATTTCATAGGGTTTACCATTTTAGGATAACGCCGTTCAAAGCGTTTGTCTCTTAGGTTCTCGCATAACTAAATTCTAACCTCCCTAATCTCTTCGAGCGATCGTTTATCGAAGTGAGAGACAACGCTCGGAGAAGATTGGGCATGTTATAATTCCCACATGCGACACTCAATTATCTCTTCTATTCGGAAGAAACCAGTCATCCCAAAACAGGAAAATATCTGCCATTTCAAACTATGAATGCTCAACTAGTCAAATCTGCGGGCTTTCAAAAGTGACCGTCATTTTTCTTTGTGTGAGATGAATTGAAACTGATCTTTCGAGGCATGTTGTTTGTTTTGAATTGTAACACAGGTGTCATTGTAACATTGTTATTCGTCCGTTGAGGTCGAAAGGTTAAGACTTATGATGAACCGTCCACCTTTTTGTGCTAAAATTCTAGTCGTGTCTTCAAGAATGTGTATTTTTGCACGCATATATGTGTTCGAAGAGGTTTTGTATATTTGCTGAAGCACAGAAAAAGCACACACAGACAAGGAAGTTATATACCTGTCTAATATTAAAGAATCCCTCCGGGGGAGATTCCAGGTCCACTATGCTGTGATCATAGCGTTAATAGTCATGGCTATGTCACGATTTTTGATGCAACGAAAGAGAGCTATATCCTGATTTTACTCATATTCACAAAAATCGTTCATCTTCGAGATGTAGCGCCATATAATGCTCGTACCTCAGAACTACTGATTTTAAACACATGCTAACATCGTAACGTTTAATATACAGTTTATGAATAAAATATAGAATAGTAAAGAATACGTCTGCCGCATTTGCTGTGTTCTCATTTAACTCGATCTCACACCGTTCTCTTTCAGACTTCTCACGCTATTCTCTTTTAATAGTGTTTTATTTGCAGAAGAAAGCTTCAAGTGTGAACTATTCTTCATTTCGAGCTAGTGAAATTTTTGATTCATTCTGGGTCTATTTCTGATGTTTACAAGCGTCCTTTTTCTTGATGTTTTGTTTCGGCAGTTTTTACATGAATAACTGGGTAGCAGAAGCCATTTACAATTAGTTAGCGCATTATTTAGCTATTTACGCTAATAAGTACTACTAACATCATAAAGTAACTTTTTCTGTGAGTGTTCTATGATCTATTGACGCCGAAAAAAGACCAAAACAGGATGAGCAGAGATGCACTCTTTCTCTCTCTCGATCATGTTGCGATTCTGTGAAAGACATCGCACGTGAATGGCCGCCTAATGCAGCTTCCGTCCTCATTCCAACTCGGTTGAAGGTCACAAAAACGGTGGTGTCCTATGGCGAATGTGTCCGTACCCACTTCGCTACAGACATGCATGGGCATTCGAGAGGTCCCGGTAAGTCCTTTGATGCAAATATGTTGCTTGCTTTAACAATTGTGCCAGAATGACGAAATGAAGAGATGTATTTATCATTCCCCATCTCAATTGTCCATTTCACCATTATGGTGCAACTGTCCATGACGCTTTTGTCATTCACCCGAATAAGTCGAACTCACCAATACTACATTTTAGGCAATTGAAAGATTCCTCATTGGCATCCCGGTCCTTGTCTACTCGCTCATCTCAGTCCCCTTCAATGTTTCCCTCATTGCCGTCGTCATGTTCTTCAAACACGGTTTCGACGCCAACCTCAGGAGGCACATTATTAACCTGGCCATAGGTGAGGGTGCCCTTTCAAGTCTATGATCAAGTAAATCGAGCAAGATGCCCTACGGAGGGGACGTCTTACTTGAAATAGTTGGTAGATTAGTCATCGATCCATGACGATCTAGTTTCTCAAGACTAGATAAGGCATTTCCACCCACCTTCAAAAGAGCCTGTGTGAGTCAGCTGATATATCACGTTTGCATTGCAGCCTGCATCGGGTACATGGCAGTCAATCTCTGGGCACATGTCCCAGTCTCCCTCTTTCATGACGAGTTCAGCGATGAAGTGAACATAATTTTATCCGCACCAAATTCCATCTTCTATCAGGTTGGACTCTAGGGTCTCAAAAACAAGATCAAAGAGCATTTGTCGCACATCTAATCTCTGCAGAGCGGTTGTCTCTATGTGGGATAGAATACCTGTTCCGATGAGAATAGAGCAATGACAAATGCAATTTGCTAAATACTATTTTTGAACCCCTATTGTACTCCTTCTGAAAGGATAAAAACGAATGATTTCAGGCAATAATGTTCACAAACACCTCCATAGCCATTGATCGCTTTCTCATGTTCAACTTTAAAGATGTAAGCCAGCCTAACTTCTGAAATGAGTCAAATACAAATGTGCCCTGGGCATTTGCGCCATGATAATTATGATAACGATGACGCAACTATCCATTTCAAAATTACGGCACAAACATTCATGGCGTCCTTGTCTTTCACCCTTAGAAATACATAGCGGTTCAAAACCGGAGAATGAGGACAGAGGGATAAGCAGGAAAATCTCGATTTTCAGCTACATCAAAGAATCGTTTTGGACACTCCAGTCAAATACTTTCTGGTTGCATTGCCGTGGCTTTTGACCATTTTCATCGTGACTCATTCAATGATTCTCGGATGTTTCAAGCGAATGAATCCATATCGACTGAGCTTCACGTATGCGTGCTCGTGAGTTTCTATAAGAACTCATTCGCTAGTCATTGTCGGTAACAGCTGTGTATAGACGGAAAATAGACGCTTCCTTTCCCCTTTCTAACGATATCTTCTTAGAAAGTGTTACTTCTACGATCCCCTCCTGTACTACGCAGCCTATGTGTGTCCGGGAATAATCCTTGTTCTCTACGGGACCATACTCTACACTGTCCGGTACCATAGCTAACAGATGCATCATAAATAAATTTGTCTAGAAACTTGATGGGACATTCAAAAGTCGACGGTCATCAAGTCGTTTCGAGGACACAAAAGAGAGAAGTCCGAATGGTCAGTGACATTCATGTTTGCAGGCGTGAAGGACAAGGTAGCCATTGATATTTGAGCTGTAATGGTAAAATGGACAATTGCGCCGTGATAATGACGATATACGGTATGCGTCATATCATCATTATGCCGCAAATGCGCAGGCCGTTCTTGTCTTTTACCTTGCCCTCGTAAATGACTTTGATAGGGTGCCATTATAATGCATACTAATGTGAACTGTTATATCAACATAGGACGCATTTACGTTTTTTGACCGACTGTCTCTCCCATTTTTGCGCGCCATTTCATCATTTTTCTCTGACCTCTTCTCTTGCTTTCAACAGTCCATTTCACAATATCTAACATTATTATTTTAGTTTTTGCAACTACAAAATGTGCTCCAGAAATAGCATACTTTCAGGTCGTCCAATTTCTCATGATAGGCATCTTTCAATTGTTCAACTCTGCCTTTTTCTACGTTGGTCCTCAATTCATATCCGACAGATATCTAACAAGTATTATTCCCCATTGTTGAGTACTCCCAAAATAGCTCCCTTCTCAGGTTTTCTCATCTCATTGTTCTCTGCAGTGAATAGCATCACGAATCCACTTGTCATGATCTTATTTCAGGTTTGTGCACTTGTATGCTATTATGAAGTTTTCGTTCACGGGACGAATGCTTGGATGACTATCAAAATATTTTTAAATCTCTATGATATCTGTTTGTGGGATGCTCATATTCATCCCAAATTAATTGAACGTCCTAGCGCTTTACGTCTTGCTGAAACGAAAGCAAAAAAGGGAATTCTGAACGACCATTCAATTAGGATGCACAATCTAATTTTTCAGGAAAGGGTTCGCCAATGCTACTGCAGAATGACACGATGTGACTGCAGCCAAATGTCGGCAGAGACCACAGTTCTAGAGACCAAAAGGGTTACAGTAACCAATCTTGCGCAGGCACGTCTGTTGAATTGGTGACAATCGTGTTATTGTTATTTCAGGCCAACGTCCGTCGAGCTTCAGTCTTCACTATCAGCCTAAATTAGCCATAACAGCCTTGTTGTGCCCAAATATTTTTGACTAATTTTCCTGCTGTATAATAAACAAATATTTACTGCCTAAACGGAAAGATGGCCCGATCAGCTGCCCATGAATTGGTAGAGCAAAACTTGTTTGTATTTCCAAATCGAGCAGGGTGTACTGTTTGAATCTACGAGCATAAACTGGGGGATCAAAAATGATTTATTATACATCTAGTAGTGATATGGCAAGACGAAAAGTGAATGCAGTGCATACCTGTTTTGATTGCGAGAAGCGAATGTTTGGTGTGAAAAACATACAAAATCTATCGAGATTCAAAGTCAGAGCTCACGGAGACAGAAATGATTAGGCTAGAACGATAAGGGCGATAAGAATGAGGGCTGAAACAATTGATGAAGTTGACGTTGAAGATCGAAGAGCCTCTGCTGTTCCACTACCTGAAAAATATTTCTGCTCGCACCGAAATACGTGATCACGACAGGGTGTCGCTATCAGTGACTTTAGTGCTATTGTCATTAGTCTAATCTCCGCGGGGCGGTTATCTATCACATGAGATAGATAACCGCTCCGCAGAGATTAGATGAATGAGAATTACCACGACTCTTCCTCGTAGACACTTGCGCACAGAACATTTCCACGCAGCGCAATTCCACACAGTGATAATTGGTAAAACGGATAAAGTATACTTATTCTGATTCTCGTCTCGCTGATACAGTCCAGCCCAATCCCCCAAGCGAACGGGGATCCCGGGGCCTCCCGGGGAGTCCCCTGACATCCCCTGGCATTTTTCTAGCTTTAGCGGAATAACGTTTTGGCTTTCTAGGGCTAATTCCTTTCGTAATTGAATTTCGCATCGTTTGATATATTCAATGTGCCAAGAAAAGCTCATCTTGCTGAGTAATCGGTCATTGAAAATTTGGAAAAATTCCGCGACCGGAAGTTAGAAAACTGTAAATCACAGAAAATGAAAAACTGTTTTACGGTCGCGGAATTTTTCCAAATATTCAATGATGAATTACTCTGCAAGGTGATATTTTCTTGGCACATTGGATATATCAAACGATGCGAAATGCAATAACGAAAGGAATTAACACTAGAAAACCAGAACATTATGCCGCTAAAGCTAGAAAAATGCCAGGTGATGTCAGGGGACTCCCTGGGAGTCCCCGGGATCCCCGTTCGCTTGGGTGATTGGGCTGGACTGTATAAGAAACATTGCTGTTTACATCGACCCATGAATATCAAAACTGGCAGAGTTAGAGGCCAATGCGCAAATGACTGTGAATTTATGCTTATAAGTGACTTGTGCGCAAGTGTCTTTTCCCATTGTGTGCGGAAGTGACAGTGTGAAAGCAACGTGATTATCCTAAATGCATGTGTGGTTAATTTGGTTGCCAATTCACCAGAGACAGCCCCAGGACTTCTAAAACGGGAAAAGACGTGCATTTCTCATTCGTCTAAGATCATTTCATTTCGTCATCTATCGCAATGTTCTGTAGCCAATTCAATAGAGATTAAACGAACGAGAAATGCTTTTTGTACCGTTTTACAAGCCCCATCACTCGCAATTGCGCGCAAACATGAAGCATGAAATGCCGGGTAAATGACAGGAGCGCCATGGATATTTGCGACGCAGTGAACTAACTGGACACCATGGTCGTCATCACTGTCACAGCGGAAATGTCCATTTCACAAATATGGCGCAAGCGCTCATGGCGCTCGTGTCTTTTTCACGGGCCTTCTGTAGGATTGTCTCATCGAGAAGTTAGGTATTGACAGCCGATGACCTCCTATCCGTCTAACTCCATTTCTAGCGATCATCTCTGCGAGGCGAGAGGCGACAGCTAGGAATAAAGTCAGACAACTAGGAGGATATCGGCTGTTAATAACGTCTCGATAAGAGAACCGTAGCTAATCCCAATTGCAGCACTACCGTCTAATAGCATAAAGTAGTACTTCTAACAGTGAAGGAAATCAGTGATGAGTCGCATTTGTGGATGCGTCTTCTTGGTCCTCGTATTGTATTCGAAGGCACGTGTCAGTGTGAATCCAACGACGAATTCACCACTCGCTGGCAGGGTTCCTGCAATTTATTCATCTTCAAATCATCCGACTACTAGGAAGGGTTTCAAAATTGGTTGTAAATTGCATTTCTCGTGCGTATAATCCATACGGAGCGGTAGTCAATCGAACGTAGAGATAACCGCTCTGCGGAAAAATTAGAAATGCACTCTACTACCTATTTTGAAATCCAAATACTGACCTTTCACGCCATCCGGCATACCAGGGAAATACGAGTTGACGTGGTTCTGGAGAGTGATCTTATTCCAGTACTCGTCGTATACAGCGAATTGGTCGTTGGGCTGAAACCGACCTTGTAGCCAATATTGAAAAGTTGATGCCGTCAAAGTGGCAGTATTGATTTCTAAATCGGTAAATTTCATTCTTCTCCGTTGAGCGGTCGTCTATAAGGAAGAGTGACGACCGCTCTCTGGACGGAGAAGAATGATGACAAATTCACAGATTTAGAACAGCTAGTATTGATCTATTTGGGCTGACACCAAGGATGATCTGATGGCCATTGATCCAACGAAATGCTCCGACGGGAATCCAGCTGATGTCACTAAAAGAGAGATTTCAATATAATTTCGTCTTTGTCGTGAATGCGCGATTTACATAGTAACATTGTAAGGTGAAATTTGGTAGTGTTTGTTGAGAATAGAGAACAACTGTCATTACCGTCATGAAATGCTGTAGGACACACAAAAATACATCCAATTTTTTTCTTCCCCACTATTCAGTTTCAAACTGCCAATAATGGCAGTCTGAAACTGAATTATGGAAGAATTGGCTGTATGTTTTCTGTGTGTAAATAGTGACTGATCACTGAGCAGTTCCATACATGAGAAGCGCTCAGAAAATAAAATGCAGTCGGATTGCTCAGAATATGACGGACCACTGACCGTGGTAGCCTTTTCGGGTACTCTGGATCCAGTTGGAATCGACCACGGAGACGAGAGAACGTGAAGCCCCAGACCTGAAGGAGATTGATCTTTATGATAATTGACATTACACATTAAAAATAACTGCTATATTCGCTCCAAAAACTGTCAATGTCATCAGCTTTCGCAGTTGTTTTGGTTATTTTTTGTGCACTGTCCACAGTTGTCGCTGTGGTTGAGTTGTGCATAGCAGAGGGTTGACTAATGATGACAAAGTATGTAGTTTCACCTTTCCACCCTGGAACAGCAGCATGATGGAGTTGATTGGGTTGAAGACTGCTGCCTGGACGTAAGGAGGCCCGTTGGGGAACATCTGGATGAGCGAGAAGGTCTCGGTCACCTGAAGTATCACCTCTTTCTGTGTCTGTGGCCCGTAAATACTAAGGGTTATAAATTAGGGTGTCGCATTCAGTCACTTCTCCACCATGCGAGACCGGCGCGGTCTAGAATGAGTCTCGCGAGATCGCTGTATGCAATGTAAATGTTGCGAGAATCTCGTTCTCGCAGTGGTCTCGCATTCGCTGCTAGGGACTGGTAAGGGACCGGTGTGAATGAAAGAAAGAATAGTCTCGCGAGATTCTCGCACTCATCTCCGTTCATTTCATTCATTCTCGCGAGACCGCGCGCTCCTACCCATTTTCATGCGAGATTCCCGTTCTCGTTCTCGTACACTATTACCTATTATAAATCTGTAAATTCGCCTTCATTCTTTTTCGGAGATCTGTTGTCTCACTCAGTGGTAGACAACAACACTGCGGAGAAGAATGACGGCAGATGTACCGTTTTAGACCCCTAGTAAATACCAGGGGTTCAAAAACGGTAAATTTGTCGTCATTCTTCTCTGCCGCGCAGTCGTCTATCATGAAGTGAGACAACTGCGCTCCGGAGAAGAATGACGACGAATTTACCGTTTTAGAACCCCTAGTAAATACTTATATGAACGACAAGAAATTCAGCTTCAATATCCGTTCTCCAATGGCACTTGAAACATCTGAGATGAGAAAGCAACGACTACCTACCCTCTTGGCGCCAGCGTCCATCTTGAATACTTTGTTGTTTGAGAACAGGTATCCTGTGCCATCGTACACTAAAATGTTACAATACACGAATGTTTTGCTCTTTGGCAACTGGGATAAGTTACCAATTGTACATCGAAACAATGGTAAAAAATGAATATCTCATTCGTCTAATCTCGATCGAGCGGCCTTATTGTTCGTCGCAAGAGGCAGCAAACGATATGAGATTAAACGAAAGATAAATGCATCTCTTTGCAATTATAGAAACCCTTGCGCGAAACTCACTGGAAGCGAAAGCGTCGGCCGTAACAGGACAACCACCAGGAGAAGATGAAGATCCTCCTCCGAAGTCGCCACCTTCAAAATGAAACTCATTTACTTTTTCCTAAGCTTTTCTAAGCAACTATTCTTTAAATTCTAACTATAAGCATATCCTAATATCCTAAACAACTACTATGCTAAACTATACTAATATCCTAAGCAGCAGGGATCCTAAGCAACTAGGTATAAGAATAAATAACAACTTTTCCTTCTCTGAACAATATTGATTTATTCTCTCGCTCATCGTGAACAGTCGATCGGATTGAGTTTAAGGACAACTAGATATTGTTCAATTACCGAATCCGACACCAACTTTCCCAGTCGAGCTTGAAAAAAAACAAGGACAAGAAAATCGGCGATTTTACCACTTGGTCTCCAGGGAGCCGTCGGTCTCTTCGTCGGTCTGGTCGGCATGGGAGTTGGCCGACCTGGAACAACATCGATATCTCCTCCGAGGTTTGGATTACCCGGTGTGCCAGGAAGGGAGACGTCGGGACGAACACCACCGTGACCTGAATACAGCGCCGATAATCATTGGCCGTAGTTACACCAACTACAAGGATGCCAGAAATGGAACGATATTTATAGTCTTTAATTCCTAGCCGTCTAACTTCATTCATTGCAGTCGACCATCACTTCGTAGAGACAACCACTAGGAATGAAGTCAGAAGGTTAAAACGGACGGATGTCAATAATATACCATTAGCGACAACCTGGTAACGACAGTAATTAAGTATTTGGAAGAAGTTTCAGTAACCCACTGGTGTTTCAAAAGCGGTAGTAGAAGTGCATTCGTCTGCAGTCTAAAACTCGTGGAGCAGTTGTCTATCGAATGATTGAGACAACAGCTCTTAGTGTATTAGACGACACGCGAATGAACTCTATTACCGGTTTTAGAAACCCTATAACCCACCGCTTCCGTATATGTCCTGAATGTCCTGGATATCTGCTCTCTTCAGTGTGGGCCTGATGTAGTTGCCATTATCGTCTGTAGTCTTCTGATAGAATGGAGCCATGATGGAGGACTCGTCGCGAGAATGCGAAAGTCCTGAAGAGAGGGGCGTATTTAGACGATCTGACGCTTCGCTTCCCAGCTGCAGTTTCAACATCCAGAAAAAATGACCACGGTAGAAGTTTGAATTCGAAGCTTGCACAAACGAAGGATATTGTAATTGTCGATCTTCCCGTGTAAAGGTGATATTTTGTCAGTTTAAGAGGATATGGATGCGAGAACGTTTGAAAACACTAAAGTGGTCTGGACTATCTCGTCTTACAATCAAATCAAATATCCCCAGAGAATCGTCACTTCAAGTGCTCAGGTGAGGGGAATGAGCAAGCCTAGGGGTTAGGGTGTCACGTTCAGTTACCTAAATGCAATTGCCATCCTTCTAATCTCCGCGGAGCGACTATCTCTCCCATTTGATAGACAACAACTCCGCGGAGATTAGACGAATGAAGTTGCACTAAAGTCACTGATAGCGACATCCTACTGGGGTTTCTTAATGTAGTAGAAGGAAGGAATGTTTACCCAGAGTGTGTCCTCCTTCGTGAATGGCCACAGCGAGAAGATCTGTATACTGATTCCTACAAATGGCTTCATAAGGATAATGCAATTCAAAACGCATTCATAAATCGGAGACATAAAAGGTGAGGATTCAGAATCGGAAACATTTGTTCTTATCGGGTGGAAAAAGCCTTCAGGAATAATCTCAGCATGTTTCGCACAGCGGAACTGTGCGCTGTTGGAATCGGTATTGATAAAAAAGTAACAGCAATCAAACGCACAGACAAATATTACCATATATTTGTGTATGCGACTAATTGTTTACGCGCCACTATATTGTTGTCTAAAAAGGCATAAATATAAATGCTCACGAGTCAATCTTCTTTGCATCCATGTACACCCAATTCTCATCATCATCGAAGTGCAGTGCCCCGTTTTCTGGCATAGTAGCGTGGGCAAGGACTCCTCCTGAACTCATCCTTCAATATTCCCAACTCGACCGTGTCGTCAGACCGGCATTTATCATCATAACGATCAGCAGAATAGTTAAGATGATGTTTTGAACAATTCTTTCCATTTTCGCCATTAGAATAACAAATACTGGAGAAGAAAATACCCATACCTCTGCCATCAAACGGCCAGGGGTCGTTGTGGTTTCCTGTGCCGAATTTGACCTTGATGTCGCCCTGTCCGGCTGGTACCTCCCGGAACGTGAGAGGTGTCACTGCAGCCCACACACCATATGCCTCAGCGATGGCTCGTCTAAAATCATAACTAATTTATTCCTCAAGCAAGCAGTATTGTTTTTAAAAAAAATCATTACGATTAGAAAATGCAAAATCAAAAAAATGCGCAGGGCTAAAGATCGTTTGAACTGCTTTTTACTTGGGCCCAGACTAGGTTTTCTAAATCGGTAGTAAATAAAGTTCATTTCTCATTCGTCGAACTTCCGCCGAGCTGATGTCTCTGGGTTCGATAGACTGCCGTGGATAAGGCGAATGAGAAATGCACTTTACTATCGCTTTAGAAACCAGAAGGCCTCGGAGGGACAAACAAAGGGCTCACTTTATATCCGCCCTTGGCAGATCTGAGCTGTAGTTATCAATGGAGTAAGTGAGATCGTTCTTGTGCCACTTGAAAGCACTTGCTGAAACTTATGCTGCTTATCATCATTCTTTTTTCCAAATGTATTCCTCGGATATGAAAAGATGATAAAAGATTACATCCTCCTGTTATGGCCAGAACATCGGTGACTCCGCACCGAGGCTCTGCCATCTTCCTTTTCGTCTGTTCATCAAGCTCTCCAGTTACGCGAAGATGCGCAAAGTCTTGGAACCTCCTGAAAGAACTCATGTCAATAATTTGTATATTAGCTACAAACTGAAAAATAACTTTCAGTCCTTATTTCCGCTTGAAACTTCCAAATGTGGTTTATGCGAACGTAAAGAAATAAATGAAACATATTTGCATTCTGACCTGACTGCACTCTTCAACGCTGCGGTTACATCCTGGAAGGCACCCGCCACTCCAGGAGCAGCATTTAGTCCGGATGGCGGGATGTACCCGAAGGTTTGGAGATAGCTCTACAAATCAATCCTCGAGTCACGATTAGCAAACGCATTTCGGACATTCAAACTTCACTAATCTCCACCCACCGGTTGTCTATCGAAATATGAGATTGGGGAAGTTACAATTTATGAAAATTCGTTCCCTAGTCACGATCTTTATTATCTTAGGGCTTCCGACTGATCAGGGGCTGCTGACGAAGTGAATTGTGTAAATTGTTGTCCAACCTTTGCTTTATCATCGGAGACTGGGGCAAGGTTCGGATCGCTTTTGGATTTCTTGCTGCCCCCGGAGAACAAATCTGATATAGAATCGAAAAAGCCGGCGGAAGTTAGAGGAATAAGAAGAATGAGAACGAGTAGAGACCGCATGGGAGGCAAGTGCCTAGAAAGAAGTTTCATTTAACGGGGATAGCAGCAATAAAGGGTGCAATTTGAAGATCGGGCGACAAAAAGAGGGGAAAGTTAGTCATTGACAGCTCATGAGATCTGTCGCGGTGACTAATTTTGTGCATGCAGATGAGTCAAGGACAGGTTGACGGAAGATGAGCAACAAGGGTAATTTCGGATGAGCAAGGAAGTCGCAACTCATTGACCAGTGGACAAAGATTCATTGGGGATGCGTTTAGTCAATGGCGCACATAATCCTACTAACAGGATAAAACGAAAGGAGTCTAATTCTTCTATCAAAACGTAAAGGTAAAAATTAAAGGCCTTCTCACACAAACGCATTCGCTGTGGAAGCGTATCTGCTGAGGCAGGGGATTCGATATGAAAACCATAATATTGGCAATTGGAAATAAGGCCGAAAACAAGATACTTGTCTAAAGAATGAAGAAGAACAAATGAATAGGGAAGGAAGTTTCATTGTGGTCAGTGGACAAGTGTAATGATGTTCACTTGTACACGATGTGGTAACAGGAAATCAATGAAATTTAGAATTATTGTTGAAATCCGGTCAGATACCAAATTCAATCAAACGCCTTAGTCTGCACGAAACGCTGATGTGATCGAAACCGTTAACTGTCGATCGATGAAAAACCGAAATAGGTCACGCGGGTACGAAAATAGAAACCGGATGGAATTGCCCTAGCAGGACGCACTACCGCAATGGCAGAGAATGGAACAATGCTCATTTGTGTGTGGGACACCGACCACTCATTACTCTCTAATATCGTGTATCACGCTGAATTCGGCGATCTCGTCGAGAAAACTGAAGAGACGGCGGAGTGTGACGGGAAAGTTCATCAATTGAAACGAAGAGACTGGCCAATTTGCTCATACATCGGGAGAGAATCGCTCATTCTCTATTGATGTTCACTTACTTTAGCGAAGGAATCGTCTGGTGAGGGACAACAACACAATGGAGAAGAATGACAATGAATGGGTTGACTCCATTTACTAGTTGTTCTTCCACTAACAGTACCCTTCATTCAACCTCTGACTCATTCCTTCTTCCGGATTTGCTATGAATAACACTGTGTCACCAGCGGTGCTCGAGTAAACAGAACAAACGGATCAGAGCCCAACTTCCCGGTTTCGAAACCACAGTATTTATGACACTTGAGGAACAACCTTTATTACATGAAAACTTAAATGAGACTTTTCATGAACAGTACATATGTACATGAGAATCAATCATTTTAGGGCATTCCCTCAAAAAGAAGTTCTTCATTCATCTTCGTTCATTCTCTTCTGGTAGGATTGGTCCAATTTTTCTTCCAGATCATCCTGAGGAAATTGATTTTTATTCGGAAATAAGTTTTGTGATTTACTTGTCTCATTTCGCTCAACGCTCCATCAATGCCGCCGTCGTACTGCTCGCGTTGGTTCTCAGGACGAAAATTTCGGGTGTATGTCTGTCGCCATCTGCGATGGTCATTTCGTTAAAAGCGAAATTGCGGAGTAGGGAACACATTATATAAATTCGAACTTCCTCAATCTCGTCGGAGCGATCGTCCCTCATTTCGATAGACGACCGCTCGGAAGAGATTGGGAGGGGGTTGGAAATTGCATAATGTGTTTCCTAGTGCAGAGTGAAACACACACCTCCAAACGCCTTCTTCTTGATGTCCACTACTCTCTCGAAGCTTGTACACTCCGTATTGCACGTGGCCTGCCTCCTTTGTTCGCTTCTTCTCTTCAGCAGTTCTAAAGGAAATTGATCTTTGTTTCTGTAAGTGACAGGTGATGGGGTAACTAACAGCCTTGCAAAGGTTAAGCCCAATTTTTAATACAATGGCTAACTACTTATTTTCTTAATTGTTAGACCATTGCTGGAAAGACGTGATGATAGAATAGGTAGGTGAAAGATATAAGCGCCATGGACATTTTCGCCACTGTGGTGAAGTAGCATAATAGCACGAATAAAGAGACCATTTCACCGTCATGGCGCAAATATCCATGGCCTGTTTGCCCTTTGCAAGCTATAGTACCGAAATATGCATATTTGGTTGATGGACGAAGTATTTAACTTACTGCAAGCTTTCGAGAATTGTCTTCCCCTTTTTGCCAAATGTTACCGTCACTGTGCCATCATCGCCTCGACTCACGAAGTGTTTTACGGAGCCCTGAAAGACGCGTTGAAAACGGACAAACATTAAGAAATCGCACTAAAAGCGCTACGAAATAATATGGACAATGCATACCTTATCGATCTGCGCGCTGTCTGGATCAACCCATGCTTCCATATTAGCAAGATATCTTCCATTGGCCCTAGGAGCAGAAACGGAGACGAACGAAGTACTTGTCGAAGGCTCCTGGAAAATAATGCTGTCGTCTAAAAATAAAGTATCCCTGCATAACACCGCCCCTTATGAATAAGACATTTCAAAAGATTTGTCTTCTCACGAGAAACACATGTATTATACATTTCCCAAGATTGATGGTTTGTGGTAAATAAATGACTGCTCACTAGGGAATGAGTTTTGGACTGAATTTGAAATTTGTCTGTCTGCACTCTTGAACGAACTGCTATCTATCATTCGTCGGAGACAACTAATCGCCAACGTCGTCAGACAGAAAAGATGGAAATTCGATCCAAAGATGGTTCACTATTGAGTCAGACAAAGTGCTGACCACTTCCGCAATTCGTTCCTTTGCCTTGTCCACCATTTCCCATCTCTTGGCCTTGTTCAGAGAGTATTGCACCTCGGCCACGTTTACTCCGAAAGGATCCTCGGCATCGAATTTTCTTTCGAAATCCTAAATTGTCACTGTGAATTAGATACTTGAGCGTGGATTAATGGTAGATTGTCCATTTCACCATTATTCTTGACAGAATGAATCTCAAAGTGCGCTCCACATCTCTGCTCTCCAATTCACCCGGTCGTCTCTGCCGTATAGACACGACAGCGAAAGAGAGAACAGAGAGTGATGGAATGCACGTTGGTCTCCGCCAGCACTGGCACAAATAGTCTTGTCTTCCACCGTGCAGCTCGCCTTTTCTCGCAATCTCTCGGTTCCTCTAACTCTCTTCTGGATGACGTCAGGTCCCATGACGCGGTAGTCACGGTGATGAGTCTTCTTGTTCGCCTTCAAATTGTCCGCCCCACGGCGGTCTTTCTCCTCTTGTGACATAACTGTAATTACTGGGTTGTCAAGAATATGGACGCCCTTCATGCATCGAAAAATAGCTCGAGGAACGATAATCGAAGCGAATGACCAATGTTGGACGAGGTAAACTTACAGCGTGAACGTCAATAAATCGAAAACGCATATAAATGTTCCCTTTTGGGGAGGAAACGAGCGATAACAAGCACATGAGTCACTGGTTGTCAATGGATGCAATGAGAGGGAGAGGGAGAAAGAGGACACAATGTTGTGCAATGCGCACACTACGTACAATATAAAAGAACCAGATGCTTCGGGATGTGCAAAGTTCAATTTTGGAGAATTTTGAATTCTCGAAGTACCAATGCCCTAACCGCTTGATGTACGGGGAATGAATGGACGCAATGTTGTGCTATGTACAGACTACGTAGACAGCATGTAGAGACTCAAATGGCCGTGAATTATTTTATTTGCTTTCTTTGCGGGATTTTTTACCACTACAGATACTATATACATTACAGAAAGGTAGATACAACCTCAAGGTCTTCCACAGAATCTTCGTCAATCTCTTCCTCTGCTTCGGCAATATACACCCAGTCGTCTAGCTGATTGTTCCCGCTAATAGATAGAGTTTCCCGTAAACATTTCACACGTGGGGATACATCGTGTTTGACTACGCTGAAATTAGGTTGTTACTGATCACAATCCTGAATATATCCATGACAAACTATATTAATATCCACGGAAATTTTTTACCGATTTATCGATGGATACTACCACTTGATGGTAGTTTGGCTCTTGATACTACCATCTAGCGATATTGTCCACCGACAGATCCGAAGTATTTTTTTTGTGTGAGCGTGAGTGGAAAGTCGTACCTCCTCCCAATCCTCGAGCATTTCTTCCCTGTCGTATGTGTACATATACTGGTTGATATTGAATCTCGTCTTTCTCCTATTGAACCACCTCTGCAGCCAACACTGTCGTTGTCGTCTTCTGTAATGTTTTTGTTCGGATGTTGCTCACGCAGTCTTGACTAGGTGAAGACTTGGGCGAAAGACACGAGCGCCAAGCAAATTTGCGTCACTTTGGTGGTATGAATACATGCGCCATAAGAGGGGGTATCAAGTGTCGTTTTCACTAATATGTCGCAATGTCCATGGCGCTTATTTTCTGTCGCCCGATGGAAGAAATTGGCCTACCTCCATTGACCCTCGCAAAAACCGGGGCTGCCGTCTCCCAGAGCGAAAACTGTATAGCTGGTGGAGGATCTTTCCTTCTTGCGATCCATCTTCAATCCATCTCCGCTAACGTGAGAATTGGAATCAGAGCTTAAACATTTCGTTTTTGAAAATCTCCTCAACCAACTCCTCACATTTTCAGTCCTTCGACAGTTGTTCTGTTCCTTTTACCCTACAGTTCAATAACTTCTTCGCCATGCACGGAGTATTTATTCTCGAGGTAAAGCTAAATAAATGTCTGCGTTCAGAAAGGTCAACACGATGGTTGACAGTTTGACTACTTTCCGGGTTATGTTTCGCAGAGGGAATATCTTCAAATATATGGTAGCCTTGAAACATAACCCATGAAGTAGTCAAACAATGTAACATTAATGTTCACCATGCCAGCTGCCTTGCACATTAGCGCTGTGTTGTCTGGATCGACCATGCAAGTTTTTAGGAAAAATACATGATACATAATGCCACCGAAAATGTTTCGCAAAGTTGAAGTGGAGAGGAAAGAGGTTCCTGGAACCGACTCCTGAACAACGAAATGGAAACGCTATGAAATTGGGTTGGCAGTTTCGTATGCGAAGTCGATTATGTTTCACTTTCACTGATCCTATATCTCGAACGCTATAGCATTCTTGAAACCTAACCGATCTCGCATACAAACTGCCAGCCCTGCATGATAAATAGTCGCACAGTAGAGATTGTAAACGCACATGAATTATATCCTTTGCTTGTTCGACTGCTTTCCAACGACCATCTTTATTCAATGAGAAAGGAATTTCGCAGTCTTTGAGTCCAAATGGGTCACAAGAGGTTGGTTGAAATTCTTGTTACTGCATAAAATCAATCCAAATTCACCTGAGCATGACTCCTCTTAGTGATGACATCTGGACCGAAACACCTATAGTCTCTGTGATGAAACTTCTTGGAGGAGTCATAGCGATCCTTGCCTCGGGAGTCCTTATCCATGATGGGCAGAGATGTTCGGAATAATAAACTACTCGATCCAGTGTTCGCGGGACTATAAGAGGATACGGCAGCACCCCAAAATGTCAAAATTTAGACGATAATTTTTATCTAAGGGCTACGTTACGCTAAATTCTTGAAAAGATACATACCCACCTAATTTTTCATACCTAGTGCGAATTTCTGGTCTATTTCATT
>JACMIF010002548.1:674-17592 GCA_014805445.1 Diplogasteroides magnus | reverse complement strand
GATCAATACCGATTTTTCATATCGATTTTTCACATGTTAGATGAAAACTTCGTCTAAGCATAGCATAAGTGACACAACTCAAAACGTGTTAAACATGTTAAGCCTAGCATAAGCCTAGCATAAGCTTACGTTAAGAAATACACTTCATATCGATTTTTCACATGTTAGATGAAAACTTCGTCAATAGTAAACGAGGTGGAATCGCGAGGGGAAACATAGACCCGCCTAGAGAAACAGTTTCTGTATTTATCCTGATAGTACCCGCGGGGGTATTGCGTTCGGGACGAAAAAAAGTAGTAATCAGGACCATCGTTTTCAGGCACTGTTTTTGGCCATAACTCGGTCCATAGGCAAAATTTCGGGACGGGAGACCCGCCATTCGAAATCTTATCGCCTGCGTGATTTTTTTATAGGTTTTTGATCGGCAAAAGTGCATTTGTCATTCGTCTAATCTCCACGGAGTTATTGACCTCACGTTCGATAGACAACCTTTGCGAGGAGATTTGACAAATGGCACAAAGAATTTTTGTCCTTTTCAAAAACCTAAACCCGTACCTCTCCGCTAGTATACTTAAATCGCCGAAATTGACGATCGAAATTCTCTATATGCGCAAACTTGTCTCATTGCGATATTACTTGATTATTGTGGTCACATTTGTAAAGTACATGCATTGTGCAATGAAATAACATCTGAATTTGATGAACGCCTGAAACACAACTCGTGCGGGACGCCAATATCCTAACCAGAAATGACAACATGCATCTATTTTGACTGCGCTTCCCCGTTCATTTTCCGTCTCATCTAAAGCTAGAAATCGACAGGCGATTGTGTTTCCGAATTTTCGAAGGCAATTGATTGAATTTGTTGGTCAGCAAGCTCAGACATTGCTGGTTAAACGGTGGCGTGAGAGCACAGCTTCGTAAGAAATAACAGAGAAATCTGACGGATAGTCTGACCGTACGTAGATTCACTCACCTCGCCACTTTTCATCTGATATGTATGTAGATTATTTATTGTGTTTCACCATGCTATCAATAACTGTTTTATTATTCGGAATGATAGTTGGTAGCCCAGAAATTTAATGAAAAGACATCTCAAATTTATCTGATCTTTTGTTTCACGTTCTTCATATACTTCTTCTATCAATCACCACTTAAACTGTACTGCACTATTTTCACTTTATAAACAACAAATGAAAGGCCTCCATGGAGTTTTCTCTTATGTTTCACGTGCTAAAGGTGGAATTTTAATTGAAAATTGTCATGAGTGGCTTGACATTTTCTAATGAAAACGATTATTGGATCTTCTATGTTGATTTATGTTTCGTGCTCAAAATATAAATGGAGTCGTTTCTTTCGAAACAATGATGAAATAGTCCGTTTTTCAATAGAACAAATTAATTTTTTTTACATGTATCTCACAGATGTTCGATCTCTTATACGGTTTATGAAACAGCAAAAGTAAATTTCTCCTTCGTCCCAATCGCCGTGGATCCCCTTGTTTCTACATTCGATAGAAAGCAGCAGATAGCAGACAAATGACAGGAGCATTTTTTCACCGTTTTGAAAACCTTGTCTTGCACCTTTCTCTCCGTTTTTGCACTTCATTCGATGACCTCGACGATTTTCATACTTCCCTACGTGCGCAAACACTTTATTGAGATATTGTTTTGTTGTTGTTATCACTAATACAAGCACATATCTCGCGAACAAATGGCAGATGCATTAGAGGAACGCTTGAAACATAACTCTTACGGGATGCAAATATTCCATCAAGAAATTAAAACATGTTTTGTTTTGACTGCATTTCCCCGTTCAATTTCCATTTCCGGCCTATAAAAGGCGAGAAATCGAGAGGCGATTGATTGTTTTTCCGTATTTTCGAAGCGAATTGGGTGAATATCTTGCAGATAGACACTGGAATTCATCTGACAAATTGAATATCATTGTGTTTCACGTTTGCTATCTATCTATTTTTCGTTATTTTGTCTGATCACACGGAGGATTCATCTGTTGAAAAAATTAATGACAAGGCAATTCGTTTTTCTATATTTCATATTCTTCATAAAGCCTCTGTATATCGATGCTTCACAATGCGGTCAAGTCAGATTCGGGGAAAAAACAAATGAAAGATCACTGATTCATTTTTCATTATATATCATTGCTGAATGAGCACATGTACATGCATGCATGAATGAGAAAACTTCCATTTGTGGAGTGATGTCTCCAAGGGAAAAATCTCTCTTTTCTGCGCTCTCTTACATCCTCACTGTCTTTATTTCTCTGCGCTCTCTCCTTTTCATTCACACTTTCGCCTCCCTCTCTTCCTCTTCGTTATCTTCTTCCTCTTTATTTCTCGCTTTCTCTGCATCTCTGCGCTCTCTCATCTTCTCATACTCTAACACGGGTGAAAGTCAGGGGCACCGTGGAAATTTGCGCAATAATGACGAAAATGTACAGATGTGCCATCATTCTCTGCATTTTCACGGTACATTTGACCACTTCACCATTATGGCGCAAATATCCGTGTCGCTTTTGTATTACACCCTCTACCACCACCTTTCTCTTCACTCTTTTTCAAAGGAAAGTTGATACTAACTTCTATGTCTTTTCAGTAAAAAAACAAGCATTGGTACTCGCTATGATGATTTACGTTTCATATTTAAAACATAAATGTTAATGATCCTTTTGAAACAATAACGATACGATTTCTCCGCCAAAAATATATAAAGTATGACTGTTTACTTTCGCGCACAGATGTTGTTGTTGCACACTTCAATGGGAAAGGAGGAGATGAAACAAATTTCAGAAAATTACAGAACATCCCGCATCTCTCGCTCTCTCCACGGTTGCACTTCTTTCAACGGCCTCGACTGTTTTCGTTCTTCTCAACATTATTGGGATATTATTTGGTTGTTGCGCTCGACACGTTGCTCTTATCGCGCGACGAAGTAGCACCTGCATTTGTGGAACGTCTGAAACATAACTCATGCGGGACGCCAATATTTCATCCAGACATCAATCATGCGTTTTTGACTGCGTTTCCCCATTCAATTTCTTTCCTATACAAAAGCGAGAATTGACCGGGCGAAAGTGTTTCCAAACTTTTGAAGTGATTAGTTTGAATAGGCTACTAGACTTATAGGCTTGCCAGATAGAGCCTGTAATTCTGCCATCAACCATCGCTGTACTTTTTGATCTGATGAAAATAATTTCGTTATGTTTCAAGTTCATTATTTATAGATAATTGTTTATACTGACTGATTAAAACAACATGAATCTGTTAAAATAATTAAACTTAAAGCCAGTAAATATTTATTTGCCATCTTATGTTTCACGTTCTTCATATAACCTCCGTAACACAGTATTGTGCCACATGCAAGAACAAACCGGTCGGATACCTTATATAATGTTCGTGTTGCATACTTTTCGTAGAGAAACACACGAAATTTACGCGTTTTTTGGGATATTCTCTATTATATTTTGCTTGTTGCATACATGAACCGTCTGATCGTCTCGTCGTGTCTCTTCAAACCCCGTTGTCTCTCGCGGTATTTCTACCGTACATTGAATTGAAAAATGAGGAGTTTCGCGGCGGGAGACTAAACCTCAATTGTGGTGTAGTAAATATTGTGGTGTGCCGAGTGCGTTTTTGTTCTTGCATGTGGAAACCCCTTTTCATAATACTGTGGTAAATCGATGCTTCACGATCACTACGAGATCTCTGGAATATATTTTTAAAACGCATGTAATGGGACTGATTCGTCTTTAGCTGCGAACAGTCGCTTGATGACCATATGCATGCATAGGTAAAAATAAGAGAAAAATTCCCTTTGTGTAAATATATCTACGGGAGAAGCCTCTCTATCTCTGCGCTCTCTCATATTCTCACACTCACGGGGCGCTGTGGAAGTTTGTGCTATAATGGTGAAATGAACAGATGCGCCATCATTCTCATTCGCATTTGACCATTTCACCATTGTGGCGCAAAAATCCGCGCTCTCTGGTCTCACTTTCACCTCCTTCTTCTTCACTCTCTTTCTCTGTGCTCTCTCCTTCCTTTTCCATTCTTACCTCTCCTCTCTGCTTCTCTATCCTCTCTCTTCACACACTCTCTCGTATTCCCTCTCCCTCTCTGCCCTCTCCTCAATCTTCATTCTCTCTCGATAGACACCTATGGGCACTTCATCCTGTCTTCTTATTCTATTTCTCTGGTTCCAAGGAGTTTTCCCCTAAGTGGGATTGGTTCTTGTAAATGGAAACAGTATAACTACATAACTACATATTCATTATGCAAGGAAATGAACTGATAAACAGATGACGAACTCCTATGCACTCTCTCATTTGCGTGCTCTTTCGTCATTTCTCTGACCATTTGCCGTGATTTTAAAAAGCTGTCAAGTGTAATATGTACTATCTTTCAATTCAGTTTGCATGAATATTTCTACTGGCCACCACTTGGTCAGCTGTAAAAATAAATAGCGAAACAAATTAATGACGATTAAGCTAATCCAAGTCTTTTCTTCTATGTTCCTGTAGAATTTTGACGATTAAGGTTTTAATCTTTTTTGCACTGGAATCCGGTTCTTATTGCCTAACCAACTGACAGCTGCGTTTAAGGAAGGTTTGAAACACAATTCAAACACAAAGCGACGAAAATATGTTCTCCACACTCTCTCATCTCTGGCTCCTGGTCAAATGCAAGTGCGCCAAGACTATTTGCGCCATAATGGTGAAATGAGTACTTGCGCTGCTAGTGTGACGACAATGATGGAGCATCTGTTCATTCACCATTATGGCACTTCCTGTACACACATATTATATTCTGTTTGTATTGCGTATTCCAATCGGAAGAGATTCCGTCTCTTTTGCTACCTGATATCTTTCTCTCAATAGATCGATATCTTCTACGGTTTCTAAAAACGGCAACAGTGCATATATATTATTCATCTATCCTACGCGGAACTGGTCTTTACATTCGATAGATAATCGCTGCTAGGATATTAGACAGATGACAGAAGCGCTTTTTGACCATTTCTATCTTTTCCGCAAGTGCGCTTCAATGGACGGCATCGACGATTTTCGTACTTCTCTACCTGCGTACACGTATTTTATTTGGATATTGTTTGGTTATTGCAATCGACCACAGCAAAAGCCTGAATTGCTTAATGGAATAGCATCTAAAATTGAAGAACGCCTGAAACATTCTCGTACTGGACGCAAATATTCCAACAGACATGCGTCACTGTTTTGAAAGTTCGGGTGAATATAAAAGCGTGAAATCGGCAGTCGATTGAGTTTCCAACAAATTTTCGAAGAGAATTGATCGAATCGTTTTGGCAGAGATACGCAATGTCTGTCTGTGTAATAGTTGCGGTTAATTAGTGGCGACAGGCAAAGCTCCGTGAGAGAGAACAGAGAAATTTCACTTCACTGGTAGCCTGATCATACGTGGTAGGAGCTGCAATATATTGAATTGCATTGTGTTTCACGTTCAATATCAATCGAACATTCACTATTGTTGAATGGTTATTTCGCATTCAGCAATGGAAAATTTAATTAAATGAATTCATTTCTCTTAGCACTCTTATGTTTCACGCTCTCAATATATGCATCTCCTCAATCAATAGATGCTCAATCTGTTGCGAAACCAGTTTATTTCAACAAAAACACAAATGAAAGGGCTGCACTTTCCTCTGTGAATCAAAAGTACATTTCTCATTCGCTTAATTTTCGTGGAGCCATTGTCCCTGCGGTCGTTTGACAATCGCTGAGAGGAGATTAGACAAATGACAGAAGCATTTTTTACCGTATTGGAATTCCTGTCCTTCACCTCTCTCCCATTATTGCACTTCATTCGACCGTTTTCGTACTTATTTACGTATTGGAATATTGCTTGGTTATTGTGATAGACCGACGGCAGGACATACCGTGCGACGAAATAGCAACTGCTTTTGAGGAACGACTGAAACATAACTCTTAGGGGGCGCCAATATATCGCCATCTATGTTTTGACTGCGTTTCCCGTTCAATTTCCGGCCTACATAAAAGTGATAAATTGGCAGTTGATTGTTTTTCAGAATTTTCGAAGAGATCTTTATGACTAGGTTTGTCAGATGGTCGGGGAACTTTTTTGGTCTAATGAACAAAATTGTCTTATGTTACACATTCGTTATTAATCGGCGTTTCATGATTCTGATTGATTTGAATATGATTCATTCTCCCAAAAAATAAATTAAAAACAATTTCAAATTCTTCACATCCGCTATAAATGAAAGATTCATAATCCCGTTCTTGTCTTCCCCTCTTTCTCTGCGCTCTCTCACTTCCTCTTCCATTCCCACCTCGATTCTCTTCTTTCTTCTCTGCATCTCTATCCTCTCTCATCTTCTCACACTCTCTCGTATTCGCTCTCTCTCTCTCTCTCTCTCTGCCCTCTCCTCAATCTCCATTCTCTCTCGATATACACTAGGGTGGTTAGCACGCACACGCACACCGCACTGTACGGCCCCTTTCGGCCGGCAGGTAGATCAAAACCGCACTGTACGGGTCTCCCTTCCTACCCCTTCCCCGTAGCCGTACATGTACGGCCATTCCCGCACAGGTGCGCTTGGAGTTCTTTCTCAGCCCTGCACTCGAGACGGCCTTTATTCTTAATGGACGACTCTGTTTGAGTTCATTTTGATCGGCAACAGGACTCTGCCACATGCAAATACTGCAGTCGACAATTGTCTCGCAAAGGAGGGCAAAGCTCATTCACTCTCAAACGTCATCTATTATACATGTACGAAATGTGCAGCACCTGTGCGGGAATGGCCGTACATGTACGGCTACGGGGAAGGGGTAGGAAGGGAGACCCGTACAGTGCGGTTTTGATCTACCTGCAGGCCGAAAGGGGCCGTACAGTGCGGTGTGCGATCTAACAACCCTAATATACACCTATGGGGACTTCTTCGTTCTATCTTGTTCTTATTCTACATTTTTTCTGCTTCCATCGAGTTTTCTCATATGTTTCACGTGCCTCATAAAGTCGTGCAGTTTCGACAGAAAGTTGCTCTGAGCGAATTTAGACATTTATGATAAACATTTCAGCTGTTCTACTTAAACAATTGAAACGAGGGTTGACATCTCAATCAGTGCAGGTAATTTTTTTCCTGTGTGTCAAATATTAGGAAAGGGAAACATTTACTCTCTGAAAAAGGACAAAAGTTTGTCCGTTTGTTTACTGTCGCATACACGCACCTTCTTTTCTGCGATTTTTGCGCGTTTCAATCGGAAGAAATGTCTTTTCTTTTCATTAACTTTTCCTCTCCTGATTGACGGCAAAAGTGTAACTCTCGTTTATCTAACCCCCGCGGAGCCGTTTTCTCTATTTTAGATAGATATCGGCTACGAAGAGATTAGACAAATTTCAGAAGTATTTTTTGACCGTTTTTGAAATCTTAATCGACACCTCTCCTCCAATATTGCACTTCATTCAACGGCCCGTCTGTCTTCATACTTCTCTAACGCGCGCTTCTCTACGTAATTGGAATTTTGTTTCGTTTTTGTAATTAAAATACGCAAGGAGTGGCACTTATCGCGCTGCGTAGTAGCAGCTGCGTTTGAAGAACGCCTGAAACATTACTCTTACGGTACGCCAATATTCCGCCAAACAAGAGTCTGTGCTATAGCTGAGTTTCCCTGTTCATTTTACGGCCTATATAAAACATGGAAATCGGCAATCGGTCGTTTTTCCGAATTTTCGATGCGAATTGGTCGAATAGACCTAAAATGGATACTGAAAAACAGTCCTCATCCATCGCGACATTTTTCGTTTGATCAAATTGTATTATGTTTCACGTTCTTTATTATTCGATGTTTCCTGATAATTATTGATTGCATCGTAATACGTTTTGAAAAATAATGAAAATACAATTCAATTTTATTTGATCACTTTTTAACGTTCTTCTCTCTTATTGTCATTCTTTCTCTCCTTTCCTCCTTCATTCTCACCTCTCCTCTCTTCTCCGCATTTCTATAAAATGGAGAAATCGGCAGTCCATTGTGTTTCCGAATTTTCCAATCGAATTTCGTAATCGACTAGTCAAATAGAGACTGGAAAACCGCCCTCACCCATCAGGACACTATTTGATTTGAGAAAAAGAATTGCATTGTGTTTCACACTTCTTATCAATCGATGTTTCATGTTCCTGAAACGATGATGGTGCATCATACAATCTTTAAAAAATTCATGAAAACACGATATTTTCTCTGCGCTCTTGTGTTTCACGTTCTTCATATAACCTCTATATATGGATGCTTCATAATCACGAACGGATATCGTTTTGAATATTTTTGAAGAAAAAAACAAATGTAATGGTACTAATTCCTTTTCCACTGTGAATCATTGTTACCAGATGTATTTACATGTTTTCATGGAAGGGAAGAATTTCCATTTGAGGAGTGAAGCTTCCACAGGGAGACGCCTGTCATTTTACGGTTATGGCGCAACTGTCCACGGCGCTCCTGTCTCACACCCTGTAACACCTCTTCTTAACTCTCTTTCTCTGCATTTTCATTTTTTTTCTCAGTATTTTCATGGCGCATTTGGCCATTTCACCATAATGGCGCAATTGTCAGAGTCTCCCCTGTCTAACACCTTCCATCACTTCTCATTCACTATATTTCTCTATCCTCTCTCTCTACTTAGCACATTCTCTCGTATTCCCTCTCGCTTTCTCATGATTTTCGTGTGCTTCTCGATGTGCCACCATGCTCATTTTTATGTATTGTGATTATTTATATTTGTCTTTTTGAGGAACGCAATAAGAGTCTTATTGCACAACGAAGTGACAGTGGCTTTTGAGGAACGCTTGAAACATATGCTAAATCGACACAAATATTCCGCCAGAAATGACAACATGCATCTATGGCATCTATTCGTTTCCCCGTTCAAATTCATGTCTATATAAAATGAGAAATCGGCAATCTGTTGCGTTTCCGAAGTTGCGAAGTGATTTGGTTGAATATCCTTGCAAATGGAGACTGGAAAACAGTCCTCATCTGTCGCGCAACTTTTCGATCTGATCAATTGAATTGCATTATGTTTCACGTTCGTTATTAATAGATGTTTTGTTCTTCTGAGCGATTGTCTGGGGTTCTCCTCTTTAAAAAAATTAAAAGACAATCAACTTTTCTTAGCGCTCTCGTGTTTCACGTTTTAGTTCCTGAATCAATCGATTTAACATCTGCCTGCCACACCATTCTTCACTGCAAAAGAGGGGCATTTATTCTTTATAACCGTGAGTCATTGCCGAATGATCACATGCACATGCATGGAAGAGAAAAATTCCATTTGAGGAGTGATGTCTCCAAGGGAGAAGCCTCTCTTTCTCTGCGCTCTCTCATCTTCTCACACTCTATCACGGATGAAGCACTCCATTGTTACTCCTATCAAGAAGAAACCACCCTTCTCCGAACCTGCCAACTATCGCCCTATTAGCATAACCTCCTTCTTCTGCAGGGTATTCGAAAAACTTATCTGCCTGGAACTTGTTGAACTTTGCGAGAGCAGAAACATCTTCCCCGACCAACAATATGGCTTTCGTAAAAAGTGTTCCACTGAGTTGCTCATGCTAGACTCCCTCGAGTACTGGACCCACGCAGTTGCATCCTCACACCCAGTCGATATCGTATACTTTGACTATGCCAAAGCATTTGATCGCGTTTCCCACCCTAAATTAGTTAATAAATTATCAGCTCTCTCACTCCCCCCTATTCTGGTTTCCTGGATAAAAGCATACTTAAACGACCGCACCTTCCAAGTACGCGTTCGGAATTCTCTCTCTACTCCCCGTCCCACAACTAGTGGGGTCCCACAAGGTTCTGTCATGGGGCCTCTCTTATTCATCTTTACACTTGTGAACTACCTCACCTTCTTTCACTACACGGCGTCAGGGTCAAGCAATATGCCGACGATACCAAAATCTACCGTGGTTTCGGAAGTAATGACTCCAATGCCCCCCTCCAATCAGCCATCGATGAGCTTGATCGTTGGTCAACTGAATGGCAACTCCCCCTTTCCAAACCCAAATGCACTGTCCTCCACCTGGGAAGATCTAACAATAAACATTCATATACCATAGGCACCCAACAGCTTAGTGTTAGTGAAGAGGTCAGAGACTTGGGCTTCATTATCGATCCACATCTAAAATTTTCCTCCCACTGTTCAATAATGAGATTTTTTAGAAGCTTGAAGCTAGAAGTTGTGAAAGTTAGTGGTGCAGGTAGACTGGGAAATTGGGGGGGGGGAATATCGCATCATTCCTCCCTCTTTCTCTTGAGTAGTCGTATCTCTATCAGGGAATATAAATCGGTAAATATGGTTCGTTATTGTTCCGTTGTTGTTTATAAGTTTTAACCAATTTGTCAGTTACATTGTCATTGTACAAATTGTCACTGTCAGTGTTATTTTGTTATTTGCGACACTTCAATTTGTCAGCGCATTGTTGTCCTGTCATGATTCTTTCATGAGAGCAACCCCAGAAGGTGATACGGAAATAACAAAACATAAAACTGTTGCATTGCTGTTGAGATTGAGGCTGACCTATGTTTCACGCAGTATGTGTTAGTCGGGAGTTCTTATTCTTTCAATCGACAAAAGAGATTGCGTTTCATAATCCACAATTATTGGATTCTTGGAAATATTACAAAGACTATCATATTTAATTAGACCCTTGATGATTTTATTTGGAAGATAATGTGTTTTTCTATAAGGTCTCGTGAAGCAAAGATGTAAATGCGACAAGTTCTTTCTTCCTTTTTGAACCAAACACCAAATTGTAAGAGCATGTTATGTATACATAGTCAAAATATCTTACATCAAAAATGAAAGATCTTCAGAATTCCCACCACCGGCTTATCCGAGGTCATGCATATCTGAGTGCTCTGATGATATCGTGGTATCATTACATAGCTAGGCCCTCAACACGCGCAAGTGATAGCAACACCCTAGAGCGTGACTTACAGTTTTTCCAGATGATATGCTCATGGATAAATTTCCACGTCCATCTATTGTGGAACATTTGTTGTCCAGTAAACATTGTGTCACTGCTGCATAATGTCTAACAAATTATTGTGCATGTATACATAGTGCAAGCAACGTTCATTGACGAAGTGTCTCTCTGTTATAGCCTGCGTGAAACATAGATAACCACTCTCATACAGAACTATGCAGCAGCTACGGGATGGTCTCCAAACAATAAGTTCCACTATAGTCGGACGTGGAATTGTACCGGTAAGAAGATTCTCTGACTATGAAACGTAACTCTGCATTTCACCACATTTTTGTTATAAGGGGTTCAAAACCGGTAAATTTGTCGTCATTCTTCTGTCGTCGCGGTCGCCTATCATGGAGTGAGACAACCGCGCTCCGGAGAATAATGACGAATAATTTACCGTTTTTGAACCCCTAATTGTTAAGAATGAATCAATGGTGTGATTTTGTAAACGGACGAAAGACATGTTTGCTGTTGTCTCTGAATTTTGGAGACAACCACTCCGCTGAGAGTAATGATACGATGAATGCACTAAACGACTCGTATGTACACCCTAGAGCCTACCTGTGTAATGATACCACGATATCATCAGAACACCCAGATATGCATGACCTCATGACCTCGGATAATCCGGTGGTGGGAATTCTGAAGATCTTTCATTTTTGATGTAAGATATTTCGACTATATGTACATAACACGCTCTTACAATTTGGTCTTTGGTTCAAAAAGGAAGAAAGAACTTGTCGCATTTACATCTTTGCTTCACGATACCTTCTATAGAAAAAAACAGGGTTCTGAATCGGTAAATGTGTCGTCATTTTTCTTCCATGAATTGTACCCTCTTCCACTGATAGATAACAGCACAAGAATGACGACACATTTACCGATTTTCGCTTAGATCCCTGATTTCCCTGTCCACTCGCACCATTTCAATGCCTACCTGTGTTATGATTTCGTGTCAAGTCCATTCTTGGTTTGGAAAGCCGATCTTGCCAAATTTTACGGCAGCAGAGATAACATAGCTAGGTGCTCTGATGATATTACGATATCATTACACAGGTCAGGGAGTCATGGGATTCAAGTGGACTGGGAAAAGCTGGGACTCTCTTGCCAGTCTTCTCTCCCAAGTGGCTGTGTCTCCATGTGAAACGACGATTACAGAAGAGAGGTGAGTGAGAGAGCGCCAGACGACGACAGCGATCCGATTGCGACTTTCTTTATCTGAACAGCCTAGTAGGGTCTATTGTGAAATTTTGGTTCTTTGGTAACCACTGGTATAATGCTGTATGTTCCCGTTTGAGAGGTCATCTATTATATGTTTCAGGTAGGCCATAAAGAAGGAACAATGCGTCGACACCAATGTACGAAGTTTCTGTTTCTGTTTCTGTTTCTGTTTTTTGTTGTTTCTGTTTCTGTTTCTGTTTCAGTTTCTGTCACCACTTCCAACTCCCTCTGAAAACTGAGATGTCGAAAAGGGGTGCGCGCGTACAATGCACGACAATTCAACTTGGCTTGGGGCGAGGAATACCAAACGTCGGCGGCACTCGCACTCAGCGCACCAGCGGAATTGGAAATTCCCGTAGCCAAAAATGATCGCAAACTGAAATTATGGATGCTCTGCGCTAGGCAGTTATGCGGACCTAGCATCGCACTCGTGCCGCGTTAGGAACATACAATTTGGGACTGCGCTTCTGTAGCGTTTCCAAACAGACTTTCTCTTCTTTTCTATCGCACTTTTCTTGCTCATCAGGTTTTCCGTGCAGGATGTTACAATTCCATTTTCGAAAGTATATTTGTGGACAAAGAAGTTGACCTATGTTTCGCGCAGTATTCAATTAGCGTATCTGTGATAAATGTCTGTGATTATCTTTTCCTTCAAGGCTCTTTGCTCCTTCCGCCTACTCTCTTCAAGGTTATTTACTCCCTCCGCCCATCCATCCCTTAACAAATATGTGAAACTTCTAAATATCAACCGGTGTCCCAACAACAACATTCATCACAGATAACTGATAAAGATAATCACAGACATTTATCACAGATACGCTAATTGAATACTGCTCGAAACATAGGTCAACTTCTTTGTCGACAAATATACTTTCGAAAATGGAATTGTAACATCCTGCACGGAAAACCTGATGAGCAAGAAAAGTGCGATAGAAAAGAAGAGAAAGTCTGTTTGGTAGGTCGAAGAAACGCTACAGAAGCGCAGTCCCAAATTGTATGTTTCGCAGAAAGTATAAAGAATAGCTTCTCTGATGCTGAGAATGAAGGACATATGTCAATATTCACACAATGTATGAAAATTTAGTCTTTTTGGAATTTTCGAGTGTCCACGTTAAATATGTTCCGTGTCGAACCCGGACATTAAGGACTAATCCTCACATTAACTAGTTTGTGAAACAACGATCAATCGGGGTTTCAACAACGACATTTATCATATGGAAACTGAAAGTTCATAAACACAGCACACGATCAACCTGTTCGTCTCATTTCGCTGTTCTTTCGCAAGACAATTGGTCCAATAGGTGAAACAATCAATCAATATTCTAAATTGAGGACCAATGGATAATGGCATCTAATCAGCCTGACCGTGCTTGCATTGAAATGAAATGCATAGTCAAAACGAAATTTCCTATCGAATCAGACAAAAGAAACCTCATTTTTCAGGTATAGCAGTGAATTTGACAGAAATTAGTCTTTCTGGAAAAAAAGACTTCTCATACACCAAAACAAATTTCATTATTATAACTTATTTATTATTGGACCCAAGAACATTGAAATTTTTTATGTGTTGCGTAATACATACGGCACGAAACATAGTTAGCCTCCATCTCAACAGCAATGCAACAGTTTTGTGTTTTGTGGTTCGCGCATCCACCTCAGGCGTTGTTCTCATGAAAGAAACATGTCCTGAACTGAACTGAAGTGAACTGTCCCCTCTTCCATTGATAGACAACTGCTCTGTGGAAAATCATGACGAGCCATATTTACCTATTTAGAATGCCTGAGAGAAACATGACTTCTCAAGAAAAAGGGGGAAGAACGACGAGAGATTCCCTGAATTTCCCAGTCCACTTGCATCATTTCAATGCCTACATGTGCAAGGCTGTCACGACGATTCGCGGCCTTGTAAGGCCGGACTCGTCAAATTCTTCGGCAGCTGAGATTTCTGTTAGAGGCCATTTGACTAGGGTACGACTTATTACGCTATACGACTCTTGTTATTTGATCAATGCGTCTCCTTCGACATTTTTATAAAAT
Organism: Diplogasteroides magnus; assembly: GCA_014805445.1. NCBI lineage: Eukaryota > Metazoa > Nematoda > Chromadorea > Rhabditida > Diplogasteroididae > Diplogasteroides > Diplogasteroides magnus. The sequence continues at coordinate 3,292 of JACMIF010002548.1, read as the reverse complement.
TTGTACTAGCTTTTGCAACATTGTTTCACGAGAGCTTCCTAGGATCTTATAAATTAATGAGCATATTATGCGAAGTAAGCTGTCCATCAATTGGATAAAAAGAGGATTCCTTCTGTTATAGCCTACATGAAACATATATGACCTCTCTCAACACGAATATTGTGAACTTTTCACATTTGCATCTTTATTTCGCATAGGTCAGCCTCAATCTTAACAGCAATGCAACCATTTTGTGTTTTGTGGTTCACGTATCCACCTCAGGCGTTGTTCTCATGAAAGAACAATGACAGGACAACAATAACAGTACGCTGACATATTGAAGTGTCACAAATGACAGTCATAGTGACAAGAAGAAAATTTATAATGGAAAAATGGACGCGACGGGCTCAGATTCAGCATCTTCTTGAGCATGTATCCGTAACAATATTCTCTGGAAACTAACTTCTCTTATCTCCATGGAGCTTCGCACCGGTTACTGGTTTCGGAAAACCAAAAATCGAGTGCACAAACAAAAACGGATGTGCTTTCGCAAAAGTCACTCTCTTTCACATTAAAAGAGATTTTAACCTTGTAGATATTGCGTTCTGAGCATTATTTTACCTAAACCATGAAATTTTGAATGCCGCATCACGAATATTGTACTGATTTTCGCTTTACTCGTAAAAATGTTGACATTGAAGGATACTGCATCGTTATGTCCCACAACTTCAGAAATGAAGGAAACACCAAAGATTTTCTCGTTTTACCTCACCGTTGCATTCGAGGGTTGAGGTCGCATGTGCATTAGAGTCCTGAATCAATACTCTTCTGTATTCTCTTGTATTGTCTCTTGTATTCTTCTGTATTCATTATTTTTTCTGTTGCGTATTCTCTCTTCTGAGTAGATGTTAGGGAATCAAAATCGTGCCTGGTAGTCCGTTGGTGTTTATGAGCTTTTCTTCTATTTGACAAAATTGTTGTTGGGAAAGAAGGTTGGTGTGTGTTTCACACATTCGTTAATTGGAAGATGAGTTCATATGTTTCGATGTAAGCACAACAATCAACATAACATTCAAACATTACCATGCACTTTCAAGTAGACTCGATAATGAAATACCAATTAGATTGATGTCTCAGGACTGTGAAACTTTTGTCGTGACCATCATTACTCTGCTGTATAGTTCTGTTTGTGAGACATGAGTGAAAATTTGCGCCATAATGGTGAAATGGACTGATGCGCAAACGTTGTTGTCACACTAACGGCGCAAGTGCTCATTTCACCATTATGGCGCAAAGGCCCAATTGTTTTTCACATGGAGATGGTGTGAAACCAAGATAATGCACAGAGAAATAAAGACAGTGAGAGAGACAGAGGATGTGGGAGAGAGCACAGAGAAAGAGTTTATTCCGTTTAGATAACACTCCACAAATATGTATTTCTCTTCCATGCATGTATGGAAATATTGTCATTATGCAATGATTCGCAGTGAGAAATGAGAGCCCTTTCATTAGTATTTTTGCAGTGAAAATTAGGGATTCAAAAACAAATTTATATTGACAGATGGCAAGAAGTAATGACATCGCTATTTCAAGGCTAATGATAATTGTAGTAGTAGTAGCTCCAAACATGCCCTAAAATGACCCCAATGAGTGACATAATAGATGGCACTCGTTTCCTTATTCGTTATCATAAGTTTGTCCCAGCAAACTTCAGTTGACCGCGTTGAACCCCTCGAAATTACTGTACCCAAGTCTTATTTATATTCGAATTGATAAACCTGTTGTGTGAGAATTAGACTAGCAACTGATCGAGAACCTGGGTGAAAGCCCTAAGACTACATGGGGGCCGAACGTTCGATCTATTGCTAGTTTGATTTTCCGCATTCCCGCTTCGTGATACGGGACAGGTTTTCTGGACTCCTGAGACTGCTTCGTGATCTGTCTCGACCCGCTTCGTGATACGGGAGGTGTGTGAGCTGTATTGCATTGATCCTATCCGTGGATCGGCATCAGTTTCGGTTTGGAGAGCAGTGTGATCCTGTGGATCGGCTTCCAATTCTGTGCACGGCAGCAGTTTATCAAGAGTGGCGCTGCCACATGGTTTTTCGAGTGTTTGAGGAGTTTCGTTGTGAGGAATAGGCTGTGACCTATTGCCTGTCTTCTGAGGAGTCTATAATCTTGTTTGGAGTCTAGTGTAGAACTCTTTTCGCAGTTGGAGGGAAGATTTTCGCACTCTTGCTGGTATTTTCGAAAGTCGCTGAGCACGCGCGCTGCGGTTGCGTTGCGGCTGATATCGATTGATTGGAGAGTGTAGTGGATAGCCGGGGTTAAACACAACCCATTGTCCACTAATTTCGTCATGTTTGGATTGAATAAGAATGATGAAATGGGAGAGGGCGGTCATGACAATGGTCGCGGACTCTCATTCGGCAACAGACCGATCATGATTCCTGCAGGAGGTCTCTTCAGTGCTCCTGATCCTACCACTGAGCGTTCCCAGAGGGCAATGGATAGGGAAACGAAGAAGGAGGGCATTACTTTCGGAAGTGAATTCTCTATGGCTCTAAACAATGAGGGAGAGAACGGAGACAACACAGAAACACATGATACACGCAATGAAGAAGCACCAAGTGGTGATG
>JACMIF010002547.1:0-12200 GCA_014805445.1 Diplogasteroides magnus | reverse complement strand
CCGGTGACTATTTCATTCCTCGAAATGTGCACCGGTGTCTTTTCGCCGCGCTCAAAAGCAAGCACGCGGCGAATGATTTTGCTTCCTTTCCCCACCCTAGTTGTCATGCAACATCCCTGAAAATTTCCTAGCTCTTGATGTGATTGTTCTGTGGAAACCATTTTTCCCATGTATACAATGCCTAGCTCGCTATAAGTGAGTTAACCAAAGTGGTTCAGTGGAAGTCTAAAGGGCCCCACCACACCCCTGAGAAATTGCATACAAAAAGCTTCATTGGCGACTTCACAGCGAAGCTTTATTTTATACAAAAATCGCCTGTTTCCAGAGGCAATTGTGAGGAAAGTGCTTGGAAACAGGCGATTTTCGCATAAAATAAATCTTCGCTGTGAAGTCGCAAGTGAAGCATTTGGCATGCAATTTCTCAGGAGTGTAGTGGGGCCCTTGAGACTTCCACTGAACCACTTTGGTTAACTCACTTATAGCGAGCTAGGTATTGTGTACATGAGAAAAATGGTTTCCACAGAAAAAAACAGATGAAGAGCTAGGCTCATGAATTTTTCAGGGAAGTTGCCCAACTACCCAAAAAATAATTATCGGCAGCTTAGACAGTCGTTTTTCCTTTGCTGCTGCGCAGGGCGGTTGAAAAAGAGCAAAATGGGGTCATGTTTGCCGATGATTTTTCCTGCAATGGGGAAGCGACCTAAAATTACACTCTAAGTTTTTTGAAGTGTTCCTGGGGTGGACTACCACATATAAAAATTTGACATCATTTGGACTCCTCACGGCAAAATGACAATGTTTTGAATACCCAATAAACCGTCTTTTTTACATGGGTAAGCGGCCACTCGAGGGTCGTATGATATAGGGTCGTCCTATTCAGCATACATTAGTCATGTGGTCTAGTATATATATATGAAAAATTTCAGATTTTTCGAAAACATTGAGCGAAGATATCAGAGAAAAAGTAGTCCGGAGATGACTTAGGTATGTCCGATAGTGTACTTTCGGAGATTTGTGGTGAAAAAATAATACTTGTTCAGAACATTATCCCCGAAACACCTTGCGAGATCAAAGAATGATTTTGCAGCTCGAAATTATAGTGGAATTGCAACAAGATCGCAATTATGCTGTTCGCATTTGATTTAACACGTGCTCTTGGAGAGAATCGACTCTTCACAGTGGGTTCTGGTGGTAGCGCCGTTGACATGAACCAGAGCACACACTATGTGGTGTTGGTTTACTATACGACACCAAATGACTATATGTTTGGTATCGTCCACTCGTACCCCAAACACCAACACCACATAGTTTGGGCCCTGGTTCAAATCAACGGCACTACCACCAGAATCCACTGTGAAGAGTCGATTCTCTCCAAGAGCACGTGTTAATCCTTCAGCGACTATAATATTATTTTAGAGCATCGCTGTCGCAGTTACGATTATCCAAGGGGAGGGGCTCGAAATTGAACGCATTAATTTTTTAGTCGACCACATTTCCATATCTCACAACCATGAAGCCGTGTTTGACCTCACGAGTAGGGCAGGAAATCCAGGCGAAAGTACATTTTCTGTCTTCTAATTCCGTCCGAACGGTTGCCTCTGTCATGTGATGGACAACCGCTCCGAGGGAATTAGACGACAGAAAAACGTAATTTCGTTTGGATTTCCTACTCTACTCTCGAGTCATCTTCATCTATAATACATTAGAGTGGATGTTATTTATCTCTACTTTCTATGTTGAGCAGCCGCTCTCTATGTTTGGTGGCCAACAATTTTTCGCAGAATGGTTCTTCCGTTTAACGAGACGCCCACTCTAATCTACATATGTGCATTTACATTTTCCGATGGTTTTAGATTAGCCAACATCTTTGAAAAGTGCAAGAGATTCGAGGTTTTGCACTCAACTCACAGTGGGCTCATTTCTTCGTTCAACACGTATTTGTTATAAGCATCCGTTATTCAAAACCTTTCCAAAAATCTCTTCAGTACGGGAATGCAGTTCAGTTTGGCTGTGGTCATTATTCTCATCAGCATTTTGTCAGCAGAATCCCGCGTTATCCGACGACACGTCAATCACAGGTATTATTGTTGCACAATGTTCAGTCTGATTGAAGGTTCCAAATTGCAGCAGCAATCACCATCTAGTTGTGGACCTACGATGGGTTTCCGTGTACGACAGGAACTGCTTCTTCTCGGCCATGGCATGCCAATTCATCAACGTAGTAAATAACACAGGTACGTAATAGTCATTATGGCGCGAATACTCATTGTAGCGCTTTCAAATCGCCCATATTTTATCATAATTACGCAATTATTCATGGCGCCGTTGTCATTTTCCTCAGCTATTCAGTTTCATTTCAAGTTCCTCAGGCTCGCTCATTCATGACGCCGCTCGATCGGGCCCAGGCGAGGCAAGAGAGCGAATGGCGATGAGCAGCTTGATTTTACTTATATTAGTTATGATTATGGCATAAAGTTGCGATTCTATTACATACTTCTCGGCTAAAAGTTTTCTGAATCAAGGAATCACATTTGAGAAGATGGGTTGTTTTAACTCTTTGATGTCTTATCCTGATTTCGGTTGTTTGTGCGCACATGTTTAGCACATAGTAATGATGATTGGATTAGGAGAAGAGGAATGTCATTTTTTTCAAGAACCATTACATTAGAGCAACATGCCCACGAAGGGACGAAATTTGAAATCCGCAATCCCCGCTTTCGACCAGCTCAGCAGCGTTCAGTTGTGCAAATCACGAACTATTGAATGCTAATTGATGAATATCCGCAGATAGGAATATCGAAAAGAGAACATTTCCCGCTTAAATGCTTCCAACCACTTCGCTAAATGTTGAATAGGATGGCGGCCAACGAGACGCCGATGTGCTCGAGGGGGGAGGGGGGCAAGTGGAAATGAAAACGGCGTGTTGCCTCGAAAAAATGAAGAACAAATCACTTCGGGATGAGAATACATTGAGATGGGTTCGTCATAACCGCCACTTTCGTTATAAAGGTATGCGAAGGCTTGAGCTTTCACGATGTCTGGGATCTGTGCAATGAAAAGTGTAAAGACCGTGCAGCATAGTGTTTTATGCGAGGATAATTGGAAGATCATGATGAAAATTATATCAGGTTGATTAAGAATATTTAGATTGTTCTGACTTCGTTTACCTTGCAACCTGGGATAGGAAGTTTTCATTTTGGAAGTAAACTTTTTGACCTCTCATGGACGAGGAATCGACTTTGACCTTCAGTAATGGAGCATAGTCTGAGTGTTCATTCTGGTGGTGCCTATTATTGATAGCTTGGCGGTCTCCGCTGCCATTTTGCTCATTCTTGGTAAGTTTTATCAGTGTAACATTTCTGAAACGGCGATTTTATGCGAGAAAGGGCACAATTCATTCGTCCAATCTCCGAGGAGCGGTAGAATCTCTCATGTCATAGACAACCGCTGCGAGGGAATTAGGCGAACTAGAATTGAATAAAATTATCGTTATGGAAATACTAGTTCGTATCAGATGGTCTGTCAGAAGGCATTATTGAAACTTAAAATAACATGATTAGTTGCAAACCTATCGCCGAGTATCGTAAGTGCTGATAGTTCATATGCTTACGCCATTACAGTCAATATCATATCAATTGCACAGACATCTATTTCAACGTTATGTCGCATATGTCCCGCACCTGCGTAATCTATTTAGTTATGCTTTAATGAAAACTCGAAGATCCCTAGTACCCACACAGAGTTCGAAGTGTATTTGCCCGCTCTTTCGCACTTTCAATCGGGCGCGCATTGCTCACCGTTTCTTTGCGATCTATTTATTTTCTCTCTGATTTTCTTCCACTTTCCCTCTCTACTTTCTCCTCCTCTTCTATCCTTTTCCCTTGAGCCTCTCTCTCCATTTTTCCCGCTCTTTTCCTCGCTCTCCCCTTCAACTCCCTTTTGCCCACCCTCACTTTGAACACGCGGAGTGCCTAGCCGTATAGTCTGCCCATTTACCAGAAATGATATTTCACTCTGTTTGATTCCGGTGCTTTGAAAAGCATAAAAAGAGGACGGTGTAGTCAGTGCTCTATCCTATGGTAACTGGAAGATCATGCTAAACATTATGGCGCTGCTGACAGCAACAAGCCGGTGAACAACAGCTAAAGAACTATAATTGCATTCTCTCTCTGGGATGTCTCTGATAGGGGCTGTCCGGAAATATCAAATATTATCGGGTGGCTAATTTGCATTAGGGTTTCAAAAACAGAAGTAAAGTGCATTTATCATTCGTCTAATGTCTGCGGAGTTGTTCTCTATCGAACGTAGAGACAACATCTCCACTGAATTTATCATCCCGCGCAAAAAACCCCTAACCAAGAACGGTAGAAAAGGATACATAAATAGACAACGTGTACTCACTGTTATTGTGCTTGCGCAATGAATTTGAAAGACACATCAATCGCGCAAGCGTTTGTTTCACCACTACTGCGCAAACATTCATGGAGCTGTTGCCGTCCAAACAATATTTCGTTATATTGAAATTGCAGGTTCAGAGATCACTCGCACAGAGTTTAAAATGCTTTTGCTTCTTCTTTCGTTCTTTCAATCGGGCACTATTGCTCATAGTTTCTCTCTCTTTCCTTTCCACTTTCTTTCCCTACCCTCTCGTTGCCCTTCCTCTCCCTTCCTTCCACACTCTCTCACCTATTGTCATTTGAGCGCGCGCATCTCTCACATGTTCTCAGCACGCAGTGTGCCTCGCCGTGTAGTGTGCCTCCTTTCCTACAGCTGCGAAATGTCAACCGGCGTGTGACCTCCCACCGCTCTTATAAAGCCAGCCATTGCACTGGACAGTCAGTTTATTCCTTCGTTCTGCGTATGTACATTTGTTGCTCTTGGATTCATAAAATAGAATTTCAGACGATGTTCCTCCTACTCGTAGTAGCCGCAGTTTCAATCATCATCTACTATGCAATTGGCTTCTATCGCAACGTCGCTCGTTACCCGCCCGGCCCTTTCCCACTACCATTCATCGGCAATTTTCATCAGGTAAACGGGTTTTTACTGAAAAGATGCTTACGGAGACCATTACATTCTTAATCTCACGTCAAAATGTATTAACCTTCATTGCCATCATATTCAGATAGACTTCAAGAGCCCGTTCGGAACGATTGAAAAGTTCGCAAAGCATTACGGAGGATTGTTCACGGTGTGCATGCCCTTTCCGGTGGTGTGCATCTCCGACTATGAAACGCTGAAAGAAGCATTTCATGTGAAAGGTCGGTTCCAAGTCCCTTTTTCCTCTTGTCTCCAAACCTCTTTTCTGATTGTTTTAGACGTCACATAAATTTAAAGGCAATACCATTCTTTTGAGATATCGTTAATTTTTGGAAAGGAATGCACACTCTGTCAGTGCGCAAATGATTCATTATTCTCCCGAATTGCCCTGTTGAATCATACGAGCAAAATGGATTTTTTGTTGTTCAGGAGACGACTTCGCTGGCAGATTGGAGGGTCGAGTCATCGAGGAGTTGCAGTTGGTGAAGAAGGGAGGTTAGTGGAACAAGGGGGTCGACAACAAAGATTTCTGGTTGTCTTGTTGGACTCGCAGTCAGAGAGCGTAGTGCGAAGCAGAGAAACTGAGATTCAGTAGGATCAGAGATCAGCCAGAGTTTATATCGAAGCGAAAATTTTTGCTGATTATAATGTGATCAGTAGAACAGTGCCTATCAAAACGTGCTTGATGTGTTCATTCGAGACTTTTAGGTGTCGCCAACTCCAATGGAGCGATATGGAGGGAGCAGAGGAGGTATACAGATTGATTTTCAATTTCTGGAATTGAATGGAAGTAATTTTTCTTAAATTCAGAACGGCGCTGTCCATTCTCCGGGACTTTGGAATGGGAAAGAACGTCATGGAGGAAAATGTAAGGCAAAAACGAATCTTGAATGTAGACATTTGCGCCATATTGATGAAATTAGCAGATGCGCCTAAATTACGGTGCCATCAGCACGGCCGAAGTGCCATACAATATGAGCTTGAGCATTAAGGTGCGCAGTTCGCTGGAAGAGTACCTCAAAGCTCTTGGCAAAATCGGGAACAAGTCAGTCGTGGACATGAGATGGCCCATTCAGGTAACTTTAAGTAACGAATGGTTCATTTATCTATAATATTTTTGCAGTGCGCAAGGATTAATTACTCTTTCGACCATTGAAAATTCAATATCGTACCGGGCAAGCAATCCTCTAACTATTATAGAATGACTAGAGCATGCAGATATTTGCATCATAAAGGCATATCGGACACTTACGAATTGAATACGTAGTTGCCCATTTCACCCATGTAATTTTCCTTGGCGCCGTTGACGTTCTCCCTTCAGCTCATGGTTGGCAATATTATCAATGAGGTGCTCTTCGGAGACCGGTACAAGTACGACGACTGTGATACGCTCATTGACTACGTGGAGAAGTTCGCGAAGGTTTGTAATTGTATATGCTCAAATATTCTCCAGATTTTTAATATATTTCTTTTTCTCAATTAAAAAAATGATTTTCTCTCCGATCGTGGTATCAGATGAATGCTGCGCTCTAGGATGTAGATGTGTGTGAATTCCTGGCACACCTGTCCAATTCACCGCAATGACACAATTGTCCTCCCGTTCAGATGATCGAGGATGTCTCCCGTGCACCGATGCTCCTTCTCGCCTTCGCTTGTCCTTCCATCATCGATTGATCGGATGGCACGCGGTCGGCAAGCACAGGCACAATGTGCTAACGGTACGCATTTTCATACATAATGAGACAATTGCGCTATAGTGACTAAATGTTAGCCTTTCACCATTTATAATCGCAAGTATCTACTTTTATGAACAGAAAATTAGTATTGCACTGTGCGAGACTATTCCTGTTCAATGCTGGCTATACTAGTAATCAAGGCAATAACATCGATTATTCCTATATTTATTTCTCATAAGTGATACTGTATACATAAGCAACAGTGAGCGATTATTAGGTCAAACATATGAGTTTCGGCGATTTCTTGAGCTTAGAAATGTAATAAAAATTAAGGTCAACCAGTTCATCGTGGATAAAGTACGAGATACCGCGTCGCAGTTCAACGATGAGGAAGAGCCTCGATGCTTCGTACACGCCTACCATCAGAGAATGAAGCAGAATGACCAACTCACGTGAGTGTATCAAGAAAAATATCTACCAGATCACTGGAATCGATGCAATCGTTTTACTATCCCTCAGAAAATATTTATTACTGCTGCCAGTGGCTAAGTGGCTGCCACTAAGCCAATCGAAAATGGCATGCTCACGAGCGTAAAGCGCATACACGAAAATAACTGACAGAACATCACCCGGAAATATTGCCATGATGTTTCTTTTCGCTGTGAGAGCATTGTCATTGTTTCAGCGACGAACAACTCCTCGCCACCTGCGCGGACTTCTTCGCCGCCGGTCAGGAGACAACGACGACCACTCTGCGATGGGCCATGCTGTTCTTCGCCTCGAATCAAGAGGCTCAGGTGGGTGGCCAACGATAGATGTACGATAGATAACGAAAGATGGTACAATCGAGTTATGTCAAGGAACATGAGTATGTAGCTGACGAAATTGCACAGATCATAATCATAACCCGCATTATATTTATTGATTGGATAGGGGTTACCATATTAGTGTGATTGGTTGAGTGCTATGATTCATGAATATTTTCAGGACAAGCTGCGCGAGGAAATCTACCGAGTCGTTGGCAAGGAACAAATGCCAACAATGGCCGACAAGGCAAAGGTCGGCCATTTCACTGTAGTTTTTCACTGTAGTTTCCGCTGTAGTTATTGGAATCAGATTTGTGATTGGTTCGACAACATTCACATTTTAAGGGCGTTTCATGACGACTCTAAATATGTTTAGATGCCGTATGCGCAAGCGTGCGTGCTCGAAGTTATGCGAAAGGCGAACATCCTCGCCAACAACATCATGCACTGCACAGTGGCTGATACGGAAGTCAAGGTATCCCATTTCAATCGTTTTATTTTTAAAATGCCCATTTCGATCTTTCATCTAAATATGATTTTTTTCAGGGCCATTTCATTCCCAAGGGCGCCTTTGTGATCGGAGATCTCCACCATATCCTCGCACACGATCCTCTCTTCGTTCGTCCAGAACAGTTCACACCCGAGCGATATCTGATGCCGGATGGCGTCACGCTGAATAAGGCAAGCTCACTCCAAAGTACCCGCCACAACTGCGACAAAATTTTTAGCGCGGGTTTGGCATTTTTTTTGTGCGTTTTGTACTTCAAACCGGAATTGTTGGATTTCATTTTCACGACTTTCATAGAACAGACTTTGCGCAGGAAGATTTACACAAAATAACATTGCAGGAACTCGTCGAGCACACGGTTGCGTTCTCCATTGGCAAGCGGGTGTGTGCTGGGGAAGGTGAGGCTATTATGAGGGGGTGAAAGACAAGAGCGCCATGGACATTTGCGTTATTGTGGTGAAATGAAAAGTTCTTGCTGCATTCACGGCGCAAGTGTCCATTTCATCATTATGGCACAAAGACCATGAGAACTGCCAAGTAGAAAATGACAATCGCTTACTTTTTTTAGGATCGAAGAATACATCATTATGACATAAGTGCTAACTGTAGTAGAGCGCTTAGGAGAGGATTATGGAAAGATATTAAAGAAGCCGTACGTTGAGATTGCGAAACGCTTCCCCACGGGTATCAGTCTCTACAACTCTCTTACTCTCTCGTAGTCAGAGTAGATCACCCTAACGGCGAAAGAGCGAGGGAATTGGAGAGACTGATATCCGTGGGGAAGCGCTTCGCGATCTCCCCGGGCGGCTTCTTTAAATTAATCATTGAAAATGTTCATTCCAGGTCTCGCGCGAGTCGAGCTCTTCCTTGGTCTCACGACGACGATTCAGCGATATCGCCTTCTCCCATCAAAATATACAGCAATCGACCTCGAACCGCAGATGTTCAACATCCTCAGCCCCAAACTTCAGAATATTTTCTTGGAAAAGTTGTAAATTTGACGAAATATACGTATTTATTGGTGCTACCCGCCTTGTCGAATGAATATCGTCCGTTTTAGAGCATTCTTGTAACGTTCCTGCAACGATAAAGCAACTGCCACAGCCAATATCCGCATATAAACAGTTAAACCTGTGCACTTGGGAAGGAATGAGCCGCTCGCCTCGCTTACTAACGCAGAAATGCTTGCCTTGTCTACCCTATCGTTTACGGAATAGACGAAATTGTCGACCGAGATGAAGATGTTGCACGGCGGGCCGAGGAAGTTGCAAGGATGGCACAAATTCGCAGGTCGTCACGTCATCGTCATTATACTCCGAGTCATTCGTCGCTGGCGGTCGATTCCGCTTCCTCCCATCCTCCTCGTCTCTGAGCAAATCCTCCTCTAGAAGGGACTAGCCAACCACGGCTGTTTCAGGAACGTTTCGATCGAGAATTCAACACTTTATCAATTTTCTTGGGAGGACTCACTACAGAGAAGAAATGCGACAGATAGATTGCCGCTAATCGAATAATGTCCTTGATCCCCAGAGCGTTCGATCTAAATCCTGTATCTTGAAATCGTGTATCATGCGTAAAGTAGACACGCAAATTCGTAAAGCGTTCCCATTTTTATCACATTAATGTTGCTGACTGCATATGAGAATGGATATGTTCGTCCTGAAATGTCCCCAGTGAAATGAGTTAGATTCTTGCCGAGCAGAGCTACTTGGGCATCGTGCACAACAGCGGCACTCTTATTAGGTTAGTTTCAACAGCGGAAAAATTCTTGGACACCTGTCGTTACGCGTGACTGCACCCTTTACAGCTCATTTATGTATTCCCTTATCGGGGTGGTAATGTGAGAGACAATGAGGAACGGAGAGATTGAGAGGGTCGACTTGAGTATAGGCTCGAGACAGAAATCAATCAACAACATGTCACCGCGTGATAAATATTTTGTATTACGTCTCTTCTCGGCTCTCGTTATTTACAAGGGTGGGCAAAGTAGGGAATTTATAGACATCCGTTATTTCTAGCCATCTAATTTCATTCCGAGCGGTCGTCTCTCAATTTGCATGGACGACCGCAAGAAATGAAGTTCGAAGACGAGAAATGCACGGCTCTCAATAACGTTCCATAATGCGATCCCTAGTTACCACTGGTTAGCATGCCCCTCTGAAGGTGAAAGACATGGTCTCGATTTCCATGCCAGAACCCAACAATAAGCCCCAGTATGCTTCATTTCAATCTCTAACAATTTGATGTCGTGAGTTCGGTTCTTGCCATCACTACCATAAATCGCTGATTACTCTTATAGACACAAATATCTGACAGATGCCTGAAGCATCAGGTTTCAATGGATTCCACATGGGCGGATTCTCGATCTCTGCCCGGAGCACTTTACGATGCAATTTTTAATCGGTAAAAAAGTTGTGACTTGCCTCATTCGTCTAACCTCTCTTCGGAAATATATTGCCTACCGGAACGAAGCAACTGCTCCGCAGAGATTAGACGAATGGCAAATGCACCTCTTTAACCGAATTCTAAACGCTAATTCCACCATCGTATATATATATATGACGATTCTGATTTCAGCAAACATCGCATATCTCACTGGCAACATATTCTTCATTGCTCTGGACTTTGTTGATCCTGCTTGGGTGCAGCGCTACCGTGTTCAGGACGGTGACGGCAAGAAGGTTTATTTTCGTGTCGAGAGCCGTTTCACGTTTGAATTCATGAATTTAGGTCACATTCGAACGATGGATACGAGCCTTGATACTTATTACGTTCAACATGTGGATCGGTTGCAGTGTAATGGCGCTTATTTGTTACAAGTAAGAGGTTTAGAGTAGAGTAAGAAGATTACAATATAGAGTAAGAGGTTTCTAGCAAAGAACAACGTAGACTTTCATCCGTAATTGTATTTGTCAGATACCATTTGTGCACATTTCCGTATAACACAAACGAAACTTTTTTGTGTTAACGGAACGTGGGTTGAAATTCAGTTCGATTCTGCTTGATATATATCCAAACTCACCATAAACGTTAGATAAACGAAGGAATATTTGGTGAATTAGAAAGATCACAGCTATCGTGCCAGATGGAGTGTTCGTATGTACTCGAATAAGCACCATTCACATGAATAGTAGCAATAGGCACGTTTGAGAATCGGTCGTGGTGACATTTCTCGGGAACTTCCGAGCTTTCCCACTGTGATGCTTCATTTCGTTGTCTTCGTCTTGGTATATGAGGTCGCGTTCTACTACAGTCACAGGTACCCAGACTTCTGCTGTTTTATTAGTAGTTTTGATCTGCTGAACATAGCATCTAGATAGTCGTCGACGCCCACACGTTTCCTTATTGCAAAAAATATTCCCACTGTATCACTGAAAAAATTCACAGATTACTGCACCACCCACGACTGTATCAGCACATTCACAAGATTCATCACGAATTCGCCGCTCCTGTTTGTGAGATTTTTGTAGTTTGATCTGTTAATCAAAGTAGTTTGATCTTTTGATCTCTAAACCTTTAGCCATAGTCTGCGTCTATGCACATCCGCTCGAACATTTAGTGGGAAACTTGGCGCCTGTTCTCCTCGGTGAGTTCTGAGGATTCCAATTCCCGAAGCGAAAACCCTGATTGCCAGGGCCAGTCGTCATGAGCTCGCACATTATGGTAACCTGGGCCTGGTTCTTCGTTGCCTTATGGACGACTATCATTCACCACTCTGGGTGAGATCGCATCTTTGCTAAGGTTCCGATTGATCAAATTCAAATTCAAATTCAAATTCAAATTTATCAGTTGTCATATGGTAAAATATGCTGATCAAGGCCGGTTTTCCATTCCTCGTCGCTCGTGCTCCACCATCCAGGTCCGAACACTTTCCTCACTTCATCCCTCCATCTGAGTTGGGGCCTCTGTTGCCTTCTATTGTTGATCCATTGATATGGTATCCAAGTGGTCATAGCTCTCGCCCAGCGATCTCCATCCATTTTCCTTATTTGATCCGCCCATTTGAATTTCCTCGATGTCGCCTCCTTGATCCAACTCCTCACTCCTGTCGCATCCCGAACTCTTCTATTACTCCACTTGTCACTCCATTTCAATCCTAGCATTATCCTCTCCATTTTCCTTTGGGTGGTCGAAATCCTCTCCTTATCCGATGCCTTCAAAATCCAGGTT
>JACMIF010002546.1:0-17596 GCA_014805445.1 Diplogasteroides magnus | reverse complement strand
GAAATCAATGATACAAGCAAGAATCAGTGTCAGGTTGGCCTGAAGCCGCCTCTCTCTTGGGTAGGACAATGGGCAGGGAAAGGATGGGGGACCGGGATGACCGGCAAAGCAAGGGAGCGAAAGGAGACACGACCTCCTCTCGTGACCCAGAAAGAGAGGACTGACCCAGAAAGAGAGAACTGTGATGCAATACAAGTTAGATTGACTATGGGAAACGGTTTCATGTTTAGTCAAGAATTCTGCCTGCCCGAAATGCCGACACCGGATTCCCTATGCTTCATGCGAGGAATATCTATAAAGTATTGTTGTTTAATCTTTATAAAACAGATCTTCTCAGAGAGCGGAGCAAAATGTAAAGAGGGCATTTGCAAGGACGTAATGCAAATGATGTGGGAAATAAAAGTACTAGCTTGTGAAATGAAGAGACGCGAGTGAAAGGTCAGGATGTTTTGCATTACGTCCTTGTAAATGCCCGGTGTCCGATTTTTTTCTAAGTTTTTGTGCTATCACTGTACAGCTCGATAGTATACCACTTTTTTTTTGAAAAAAATACTGAGTATGGATTCAGTCATGGAGATTCCAAATCCGTTGTTATCTCCCCGGCCAAAATGGGATTTCTTTACAGGAAAAATAATTGAAACTTCTAGAATGCCATAAGCGGAAAATTTGCATATAATACCATGTACCAAAATTCTGTGGCAACTTCGTCAATGTCATGTTGATCACTTCCACGCATTGTGGCAGGGTGAAAATCAACCAAAAATGTGAAAATTGCAAAACTGCCCTGAGGGCATATACAATCAATGAAGCATTTTCATGCGAAATGAAGCGCGCCATCGTGATCAGCGTGGTCGATATAGTAAGGAGAGAATGTTTTCATCAAGGTTTGTGAAAAGTGCTGTAGCAATGGTTGTTTCACTCTCTGAGAAGATCTGTGTTATAGTGAGTTCATTTTTTTCTGAAAGTAGTGAAAAAATGGAGCCTTGTTGTGCATAGAGATCCTGTTTGCACTACTTTTAACTTTCCAAAAATATCCTGCAGATTTTGACTTTAGCAGAACAGTCTCAAAATACCTTCCATTTTTACACAGTGCAATGTGACTGGTGTGGAGAACAGCGATGGAAGAGAGGTGGAGGAATTGGCATTTCTTTTGAGAATATCATTCGTTGTGGACAATTTGAACAGTGCACACCCGCCATGTGATAAGAAGACACGATACTTTGATGCTGATCACAATATCGGAAAAATTTGCTAAATTGAAGAAATTTCAGCTCTTTCTAGTCAAAACTAAATTGCTGAGAAACATCCAACACGTCAATAATACTCGCATGCGTCCCATTACGCATTCTCCGATTTGTTTCTAGTTTTTAACATACCTACATCTTCTGTACGAGTGGAAATCCTAGGCATATCCTGTGCACAATATTTCAACTTTAGGTGTCGTTATTGGCTGAAAACTTGGTTTTAGGGTAAATCTACCCCGTAGATCACGAACTGTTTGACATGAAAAAATTCGTTGCCTCAGGGCATGAAAAACCCGAAAATTCGTGAAAAATTGGGAAAAATCCGATCTGTACAATTGAAGTGGCGATCGAATTCTGGTCCCTAGTACACATAAAAAAGCGTCGAAATGTTTATGACTATTCGAAGACTGCCCTTGATCCCCAGAGCGTATGCTCTAACACGGATAAATATTGTATTGTATTGTATTGTGCACATAATGATATAAAAATGATCCTTGTAGGTTCACTTTGAAGCTCATTTTCGATCCATTGAAATGTTAAAACGGCCGTCGTGTAAACTTTTATCACTATGACCATCGAAATTTCATCATTTTTGGAATCTACGCACTCGATTACTCCATATGTATCTAAATTAGCCAAATCGGAGATGACTGTTTTGCTCCACAGTAGTGAGATTTTGTTCATTTCGTGGACTTTTTCTTTCCCTACCATCTCTCTCCCTACCAGGATTGGCAGAATGACTAAAATAGTGCATTCCATCTCTCTGTACTCTCCATCGTGCAGTCATGTCTGGTGCTTAGGGACGACCGCACGGACGAGAGCACAGACAGACGGAATGCACTATTTAAGTCATTCTGCCAACACTGCTCCCTACCTCCCTCACCCTATCCTTATGAACGCAAGCGTCTCATATTCTGGTGTTGCAATGAGCAAAGTTGTATTATGGACTGACATCAAGAGCAGCAGGCTATCATGCTTGGATCCTATGTTATGACTTTGCAATTCAGGCATGTCGTGATACAGACATCACTCATTTATAAAATCGCCCATTTTTCCTATCTATAGCAGTGAAGTTGGTATAACTACTGTATATTACTGTAGTGCTGTAAATTACTGCCATGCATTTACGGTTTCCTATTTGTACTCGGTACCGACATCATGGTATTCGAAACCGATCGGTAAGTGCAGAGAGCCGTAAATATGATCATGTTTATTGAAAATATATTTACATTGAATGGGCAATAATTTACATGGCTAATTTAGACTACTTATCATGATCACGATGCCTCGTTACCCAGGCCGCGCCGAGTTCTCCCTCAGTGCAGCCACGACTTCATCCCAAAGGTCCACGCGGGCCTTCAGGGCATTGTAGGCCGATTCGGTAGCCTCGTCCCATCTGAAATGACATTTCGTTTGAACGACGAGTGCGACACTGAAATTTGCGCCTTAATGTTGAAATGAAAAGGCACGCCGTTCTAACGGCGCTCACGCGGTTATGTTTCAACGCTACTTTCTATTAGGCGATATACCCTCTATGAAACATAATACATCTAATGTCCCCACCTCTCATCATCGTCTCCTCCGCATATCTCACTCATCATGAGCAGACTCATCGGTCCATGGTCCTCCCCATCCACTTCGATGTGTCTCTCCAGATACACGATGAATGTGTCCAGAATGCCTCCAAGTCCCCGGTTCATGTCCTTCAGCAGGCCTGTGAACATCAGTGGAATCAGGTCTTCACGCCCGAAAGCAAACGCAGCGGCGATAGTGGGTAGAGAGCCGGTTCGGATGAAATCGAAGGTGCGGGCGACGAATGTTGCCGCTGCTTCTGGCACTTTTGCATCAACGAGGGCCTTATTGACTTGTCTCGCTGAGGGTTGAGGACCGAGTTTCTGGACGATGGAGAGGAGGGACTTGAGAGATGAGCTGTCGGCGCCTGCCGCATCCATGGACTCGATGTAGAGCTCAAGATGGGAGATGAACCGGCCACCGACGATGTCGGACTCCTGAAAGAAGGCTATTCTGAGCCCTGAAAAACTGAAGTAGACCTCTCCGAGGACGATATCGTTGACGAGACGACGTGAAGTGCGTGGACCACGGGGCACCCAAGGGACATCGATGCAGGTCAGATTGGCTTGAAGGGCTGAAACAACCTTATTGAATTCGAAGGTCTCTAGCATCGGCCCTGTTAGTTAACTGACACTTGAGGAGCGACATGAAGTCCCAGACGGCGAAGACGTGATGCTCCAAGAAGAAGCGGAGGTCATCCACGGACTGGATGGCCTTGTAGAGCGGATGCACCTCGAGTTGCTTCCTGAAAGGGGATCGTTTCTGGATTCGACCAGCAGATCAGAAAGGTCCCTTTGGGTAGGATGTAATGGAATACGATACCTTAGTGGCTGCAGTCGCTCATCGAGACGGGCAAGCGCCTTCTTGGAGAGTTGAGACTCGTCGATCTTCACCATTGTAGACTGTTTAAGCAGTAGATGCGTGGATGTTCAGGGATTGCCTCCCATATATAGCGCATCTCAATGAACATCCAGTGCTCCTGCACACCAGCGTCTCTTCTTTCAACATTACTCTATCATTATGATAACACCCCCACCAGGTCAAATGCCTATCTATCCAGGACACCCCACTTAGTCTATCAAAGATCACACATTTTTTGTCTGTCTCTTGTTATTGGCCTCATCTGCGGAATTCCGAGGATGTAAGGAATTCCATGGAAGAGTCTCTTCACCTTATATGGTGCATTTCAATAGAAATCGGATGGTCTACACCACCCCGCGTCTCATCATTCAAAGTTTTTCTATCATTACGATCACGCTCCTTCCAATGGGCAAATGTATGTTTATTTAGGAAATTCTGGCCTCCCTATTCTCCACCAAGCAGTTATGATACCTATCGAAGTGGAGACGCAATCGCACCGGCGAGCTTTCGGGAGGTTAATAGTTCCTGCAAATACGTCCACTAGTAAAATGTCTAGTTGCCCAGCTCAACACACGTAGGCAATTAAAGATCATCCATTGTTTTGTACATTCCGATCCTTTGTTATTGGCTTCGATATAGGGAATTCCTGTCATGTGCAAGGAATGGGATGCCACCATTCTGCAGTTCTGTTCCTTCTATTTTTGGCTTCTATTTTTGGCGAATAGATCAAAAGTTACCAAAAAAGTCATCAATCACAGTGCAGTTGTATGGTCGCACTCCCTCGACTGGTGTCTCCTCTCCTTCTTCCGTCTCTCGCTGCTGCAGATCAACGATAACATCCGACCGACTGCGGAATGAAGTGATTACAAATAGGGGGCGATGCTGATAAATAATTTTAAAAAACTGCCGGAGTCTGGGGGAAGAGCAACCGGAAGAGCGGTGTGAAAAAAGAAGTGACAAATGGGCACGCTCTGTCAGAATGCCCGTTTGTTGGCGGTTCTGCTTTATAAGAGAGAACGGAAGAAATCTGACTGGCAGCCTGACCTAACGGAAAGAAGCGACCGTTGCATAGATCAGCGCAATGGGAAGCTGAATATTCCTAAACTTCCCGAAAACATATACTACAGCTATTCCACGCTAACTCTGTGAAGCACATGTGGTTAGCTGCATTTCGACACTTTTTGCGTGGTATTGGTTTTTCAATCAAACTCCGTGGAAACTGCAATTGTAGCCGTAATCATACAACACGTTTTTGCTTTTGTTTCTTTGAAACGCTTTCTGTTTACGGCAGGAAAGGCAAGAAGGTAGGGTGTCGCTATCGGAACCAATGTGCACCATTGTTGTCTGTTCACTCATTCCGACAGGTTGTCTGTGATGAACGAGGGGGATTGACCTATAAAATAAAAATATTCTAAAATCTAAAAAAATGCAAAGACAACCACATCGCTGAGAGTAGAGGCATGGCGAATGCACTAAATGCCTCGCAAGCGACACCCTAGGATTGAGTCAACAACGCGCACAGACAGAAAAGTTGCACTTCGACTCCGATAGCGACACCTTACAACAATGCCTTTCTCAATATGGTTCTGTGGGCAAGTATAATGCTGCAAGCAGGAGTCCACGCAAGAATACGCTCCGTTGAAATTACTCAATGACGTATTTCAAAAACGGAGTTATAACGGAGTTATTCCAAAAACACGGAAACTTTAATTATGAAGAAAGAGAACGGTAGAAAAGAAGGATAGAAACAATTGTGAATTGAATAGACACTACATAACCGAGACCGAGACAGTTCATGAAACGCGAAATATACGTTTCACAGTGTGCATAAGTAGTTAGGAATCTCCCAGCGATGCCCTCTTGTGTATTTTGCACGATATTTTGCCGAAATTCCGATGTCATCAGAAAAATGCAATTTCTTTCCCTGAATGTGATTTCGCAGGATTAATCAGATTTCAATTTCGGCTGTTATGATCTCCCTTCAAACAGAGAGACTTGGTCGTTAATGGAGGATTGTCTTCATCCTTCGAAATCCTGCATATGTTCTTGGAAGCTTCCTCAACGGTTAAAGACCAGAAGAGATGCAGTGAGGAATAGAAAACGTAGTGCTTCTCATTCATCTTCCCACCGCTTTGTTGTCAATGTCTATTCCACGAAAATATTAACATTCTCCGAGAACCGCAAAATATAATATCGTTGTCGACCGCAAATATCATCTGCTCAATAACAGCAAAATATCCCTTTTAGCTGTTCAAACAAAAAATCTAGCGAAACCTCAATATCGCAGATTTGTTCCCAACGAAAAAGATTCACACGGCGTATTTTTTGTCCTTTTAGAGATTTCCATTAAGCATGGAATTGAGGAATGGGAGAGAGTGAAATAATAGTCGCCAGGGTTTCTAAATCGGTACCAAAAGTACCTTTCTCATTCGGCTAATATCCGCGAAGCGGATTCCTCTACGAGCGATAGAAGTTCAATCAACAAAGCAAGTCCAGTCGCGGAGATTAAACGAATGCGAAATACGCTAACAACCGATTCAAAAACACTACTACAGTTTTGCGTATTTTTCCGTAACTGTACTGTATTCGTTTATGTATAGACACGGTAATTGCCGCCTAATTGCCCGTTCTCTCTTACACTTTCTTTCCATCCAACTTCATGCCGTCGGACAAAGGCCTGTCCTGACGAAAGGTTTTACTTATCACTAGTCAATATGTAAGCTAAAGCCAACGTTACGCGTCGCCCGCATCATCACGCTGCGCTTAGCGTCAGTCATGCCGTCAGTCTCTCAGAGATTACGGTCGTAATCTCTGAGAGACTCACGTCCAATCTTTACCTTATAGCGGTCGTCTTTCACTTCGAAGGGACGACCGCTATGAGTGAACTTAGACGACTAGAAATTAATATCTGTCAATAACTTTTCATAATGTGATCCCTAGTGTACGGCTTATTAGGGGAACATTTGTTCCTCTTTGCCTCTCGAGACAAACAGTGTGTAACTGAGACAACACAATACGATAGTATGCCATCGACCACGGTAAGCCAACAACGAGTTCCAGTCTTCATTATTCATTGATGAACACTAGGGCGTGGAAAGGAAGCAACAAATTTAGCCCCGTTGGTGCTTTCATTCCACATCGCGCAAATAGTCAAAGTTGAGTTTTTCACCTTTGTCAAGGTAAGCACGGCAAGAAAGAATTGCTTCCCACCCTAAACCCGAATTCTTGCGTGTGGAAGACTTTCAGAACCCGAAACGTTTGCTCAGTAACAAGGATTAGCTCTGGGGCGTCTATCCATGTGACGATGATGAAATATCTTTGTCTCGTTCTTACATCCTTCATAATTAATGTACGCATCTCACGCAGTGCTTCTATATGTGGTGTCTTTCTCATAATCACATCCGTGCCCATTCCCTCCAAAAAGCACTGCATTTCATTTCTTCTTTCGTTTTCGCACGTTGCCAGTCCTCTCCCTTCGTTATACAATAGGGTGGACAAATGAATGAATTATTGACAGCTGTTATTTTCTAGCAGTCTAACTTCATTCCTAGTGGTCGTTTCTGTAAAGTGAGCGATGATCGCTAAGAATGA
Organism: Diplogasteroides magnus; assembly: GCA_014805445.1. NCBI lineage: Eukaryota > Metazoa > Nematoda > Chromadorea > Rhabditida > Diplogasteroididae > Diplogasteroides > Diplogasteroides magnus. The sequence goes on along the minus strand of JACMIF010002546.1, from coordinate 10,328 downwards.
AGTTATATTGCTAGAAAAAACGGCGTAAATAATTTCTTTCTTTGTCCACCCAACACGAGCAGACGTCTTCTGTTCAATTATCAATTTGTCCTGTTCCTGCAAGTATTCAAGTGGGACGTCCACGGACTGTTCTCTGTTCAAAAATGACGAGAGAATGGACATTTGTGCCTCGGCAATACTTTGGCGCCAATGTCAGATGCCTTTAATCTTAGCCCCCAAACAATGACGAAAAGTCTAGATGTGTCTGTCATTCTCTGTAGGTTAGCACTTCTTTTCCATAGTATGATGAAAACAGGAAGAACATGCAAAAACGGAGACAAATCGTTTGCCACGTCACGGCATTCAAAAATAGTTACCACTCTCATCCGTAACATCAACCGTAAATTCGAATTGTTCAATTCCTTACATGGTAAGAAAACGCCGGAGGGAACAGGATCTGAAGAGACAACAGAGAGTCAAATGAATTTTTCGCTCCCTATCAAATATGCAACACAAAATGGATATGTATAATGTTATACGAAAATTTTGTTCTTGCGTTCATAATTCTGTATCTCATTGTGACTTTCTTCTTCCGTAAAACCCATTCAATATGTGAATCGCTCTAATTCTCTGCATGGTCAGCTCCCTAGGGATATTTCGTGTCGCGTTGTCGAGAACGGTCTTTGGCGATATCGCATTCTCACGGACCACCGAACGTTCTCCTCCCCTCCTTACTCTCAATGAATGAGTCTGCATCGGCAAATAGCATGTTCGCAAGAGTTCGGCGAATATTCAGGACTCCTCTTCCCCTTACCACAAATATTATCTGTCCCCACTATGGTTGACAGAATAACCATTTTCTGGGTTATGTTTCACAGTTCGTATTTCCATAAAGGTAGGGTCGGTTTACCGAAACTGTGAAACATATCCCAGAAAATAGTCATTCTGCCAAACATATTTCCCACCCTCTGTTGCGTTGTCTTTCTGTTGTCAATACGTGCCATAATTTGAAATTATGGTCTGATGGAAGCCTTTATTGCTGCAATACAGGTGCGTGTGGCCAGTTTCACTGCAGTTCTCTGGAAATTAGCACTTTTCCAGCATGTTCTCCGATATCAGTTATTGTTATTGCAGAGTAAGGGATGAACAGGACGAATGTGACGACTGTGGCCATGAATGGCAATCTCACCCTGCCCGTACAGACATGGGAACATGAATTAGTCGTTCTGCTCTACACACATGTACTTCTCCTCCAGGTACTACTTTGACACGATGAGACCAGTCGTTATCGTGAATATTGCAACAACGGTATCAAAAAAACGGTATTATCATTCGTAAAAAGCCAGTTGAGCGGTTGTATATCGAACGTTGAGATTGCCGCCCCGAGGATATTAGACGAACGGCAATTGCGCTTTACTATCGATTTTGAAACCCTAAGCGCAACATCAATTTCAGATCGTATGCGGATCATCGGGAAATTTTCTCAATCTAATCGTTCTTCTGAGCAAGAAGATGAGAAGTCGTACGAATCTGGTAAGTGGGGGAATGTTCTCCACGAAGTGGTGACGCTCGACATAATGGCTTTGTACACACTCTAGGCGGTAGAGTGTCAAGGGTTTATAAATCGGTAGTAAAGTCCATTTCTCGATTCATCTAATCCAAATAAGATGAATGAGAAATGCACTTCAAATAACGGAATGTCTAATGGGGATGCATTTCGTGGGGACGGAGCATAGATTTTCTAGTGATGCATACTTATTTTTACATTCAGACACCGTCATATTTAGAACGGAGTGAATTCTTTGTTTTCATAATATTCATTCTAGCAGTAGAGTGTCAAGGGTTTATAAATCGGTAGTAAAGTCCATTTCTCGATTCATCTAATCCAAATAAGATGAATGAGAAATGCACTTCAAATAACGGAATGTCTAATGGGGATGCATTTCGTGGGGACGGAGCATAGATTTTCTAGTGATGCATACTTATTTTTACATTCAGACACCGTCATATTTAGAACGGAGTGAATTCTTTGTTTTCATAATATTCATTCTAGCAGTAGAGTGTCAAGGGTTTATAAATACGTAGTAAAGTCCATTTCTAGATTCATCTAATCCAAATTAGATGAATGAGAAATGCACTTCAAATAACGGAATGTCTAATGGGGATGCATTTCGTGGGGACGGAGCATAGATTTTCTAGTGATGCATACTTATTTTTACATTCAGACACCGTCATATTTAGAACGGAGTGAATTCTTTTATTTTCGTCATATTCATTCTAGCAAGAAATGATAAAAATGGAAGTGAAGACACCAGCGATCGCTGTTTACAGCTCTTCGCAATGATGGCATTCGCTGATCTAGCCTTTCTTCTACTGCACATATCCACTTATCTCTTCTTCCAGGCTAATGCTTTCATCCATTGCCAAGAAACGACTGCTCATTTAGGGGACATTCAGATCGTTTCGATGGTATCGGGCTTATCATCACGTCTTTACTGGTTGTGCAAATTGGTTCAGTGCCATATCAATCTGGTGAGGAGCATGCACACAAATCCCGAAGGAAATCGGTCCGACTGAATAATAGCATGGGAATAATAATATGAATGAATAACGTACCTGTTTTTCGTGAACATGGGTGGATCGTGGATATGTGATAATATTTGAATGAGACGAGATAGTTATAGGAAGTGATGATTGTCTTGATGAGTGCCACAACTTTGCTGTTGACTGCAAATCGATATAGTTAAAGGTGAAACAGATAATAGCGCTGCAGTGAATTGATCGTAGCGCTAATTGACTGTTACTCTCCCTTAGACCGCTTAGGCAAACGTTTGCGTAAGAATGACCGCTTAGACAAACGTTTGGTTAAGAATGACCACTCATCACTGTTTATCCAAACAGAATCGTTTGTTTAGGCAACCCTAGTTTTCACCATGTATCATGGTGATTTACTTTTTTTAAAATCAAGACCACGAAAAAATTCCAGAGAACACGACAGTGGAGCTATATTTATGCGGTGTTGGCTATGGCATTTCCCACCCTTTGCCATAAATGATCAACTTTTGGCAGATCAGCTATTGTCGGCGTAGAAGTGTCCGGCATTTGAGGGGAGCCCTTAAAAACGCCCTCCTCAGGAAAGCTATTTTTGTTGTATGAAGAGATAGGCTTATGAAATTTTCAGGGTAGTTGCCCGAGTACCCCAGCATAATTATCGGGCACTTACACACTCATTTTTCCTTTGCAACTGTGCAGTGCGGTCGAAAGAATGTAAAAAAGGGGTTATATTTGCGTATTTTTCCTGCAATGAGGAAGCGACCAAAATTCAAGTCCATGTTGATTTGAAGTCCTCCTGAGTCGGACTAACTTCAGTAAAAATTTCGATTTTTTGGACCCCCCACTAAAAATGGCAGAGGTTTGCAGAACATATAAATATTCTTTTATTTATGGGGAAGAGGCCTTCGAGATACAGGGTGGTCAAATTCAGGAAATATAAGCCATGTGGTCTAGTATGAAAAATTTCAGATTTTTTCGAAAGTTATCTAAAACCGACATAGGAATCGAGACCTACGAGGTCGATTTACCCTAAAAACAACTTTTCACCATATTCGGATAACAAAGGTTGAGATCTTGTGCACAGGGTCTGACTTGTGGAAGTCCCCATTTACAGAAGATCTCTGACACATTATAAATGCAATATTTTCGCAAATAGTCACAAATCCCACGAGGATTTGCACTAGTGTGGGGTAGTCGATCCCATTAGCAAAAAGATACTACATTTCGCGTCAGCGTCTTTCATTTCCTGTCGTTTTTCCATTGGGATCTATGGGAATCGACGAAAACATACAATTGATTATCACTTGTAAAATGTTGTGAATGATAATCATTTTACAAGTGATAATCAATTGTATGCCAACAGAGGAACCTCCCTCGGGATTTCAGTCTGTAGTTGTGCTGCTTTTATTCGCCATAACAACCTACAGGCAAGCCATTCTCACTTTTCTTTCAATATCTAAGTCTCACTTTAAAAATTAACACACACAAATATCAGTGCAGTGAGAGGGAACCTTAGACATAATGGAAATTTCCACCAACCCCTCTCTTCTCCCCAACACTTACCATATTGCTACTGTTCAAGAATCAGAATGGTAATGTTATTCAAACATCAGTGGCCGATGCGCATTCACTTGGTCACGCATGATGCCCATTCGTGAAATTGATACTTGCCCCGTGATAACGATGACAATTGTGGCGCAACTCCCCATTTCACCATTATATGGCGCAAACGTCCATGGCGCTCTAGTATTGCACCCATTTTGCGTTCTTCTTTCCTTACACTCACTCAATCCCCGTTTTTACTTCGAGAGAATACAACATTATCATGTGGAGAAAAGATACTTCCTTCTTTTATATCATACGCACAGAAAACAATATAGCACGGGCGTTCATTGAAAGTGTCTTTTTGTTCTTCTGAATTGCCGAGCTCACTTTAAAATGACAAAAGACATTTTGCCCCCGCCCGGTCTGCCCATTCCTCGCTGCCTAATTACTTAAATGTAGCCATAACCGCGTAACTCTGGTGTATTTATGACGGAACGACCGAGACAAGGCGCCGTCCGGAGTTCCTTGCAGCCCCTTACTCTTGACGGTATGGGGCTGCAAGAATACATGTGCTATTATTGTGGAAAACCAACTTGATATGTCGAGTACACACTCTCCATCTGGCTGACGACTGTGCACTCTCAAATTTGCGTGCTATTTCGTCGTTTGTCTGACCGTTAGTCATGATTTTGAATAGGTTTCACTCTCAACATATAGAGACTGACTTTCAACTTCGTTTACCACAATGATATACATGTGCTTGAACGTCTCATTATTGATGAAAAACAATAATCACAAATGCGTAGCCTAAGATAATCATTTTGGTTGGGACTGAATACATCCATGCTATTGCATTGATGCCAGCCGCTTGCCAGAAAACGTGTCACAAGCATAAAAGGATAGAACGGGTTGTATATAGTGGCAATTGAGAAATGATACGAACTGGCGTTGAGTGTCATTTTCATTCTTACATCCGGAGTGTAATTTTAAAATCCGACAGAAGTTTGTTCTATGTGTACAGCTTCGATACTGAGCACGTTTACTATCTATTACCTTCCTGGTCTCACGAATTGAGGGTGCTGACTAAGGTTGGCAGTTTGACTAGCTTTTCGGATATGTTTCACAGCTCTTATATAACATATATATGTAGCCACGGCGAAACATATCTTAAAACCTAGTCAAACTGCCAACCATAGTGCTGACAATAAGAAGCGGTCGTCTCACTCCATGATAGACGACCGCGCTCCGGAGAAGAATGACGACAAGTTACCGTTTTAGAACCCCTAGTTTTGTTTTGAATCATGCAACTAAACTAGACAGTACTCTATGTAAGTTGGCACAGGCTCTTCCATCTCCCCTTCATTCGTCATCGTTCCCCTTCGGGAACCCCTTCCCGAAACGAACCATTAGGCAACGAAATCATTCCTCGCCGTTCGTTGCCTAAGCGGTTCGTTGCTCAACCGTTCCTAACTGGTTCGTCATAGTCGCATAAAATCGATCCAGCAACTCTAGTCCCGATAGAGGACGATTTGAAAATGAACCAGATCAGCAAAATTCGAACTGTCTTCCTAAGCGTAGTAGGGCTTCTCCAGTCCAAAATTGTCTACAACATACTCTTAGCATTAAGGAAGGTGGTGCATCCGGTCTATAACATTAAAAGAGACACTAAGTATCTAGCTTGAGTGAGATATCTCTTGAATAGGGTGAAGTGCACAAACAACCCGACCAGTGACGTTACAATGGAGAAATGGACCCTTGGGTTCTACCCTGTCATGGCGCATCTGTCCATTTCAGTATTATGGCGCAAAGTCCATGGCATTGGTATAATAGGGATACATTAGCTGACATGTTCGGTTTTTCCACTGCAAAAATGTCCGTTTGTTCTGGCACATCATAGGTACATTTGGTACATTGTTCGGTTATTGCCACACGAGAATCCCCTCCCCCATGTCTCTAATCTTTGACCAGGAGAGTGCCATTAAATTGTGAAAGAGGTAAACAAAGCGAAGAAATCTACTATCCGGTTGCTGCACGATGTTATTCATTGCCAGTTATTTTTCTGGAAGTGGACGATGATAACAATAATACTATTCCTGGTGGTTTTTGTGTTGTTGCTTCACTTCACAGTTTCCTACTACCGCAAGGTTGCTCGTTTTCCTAAAGGACCTTTTCCTCTTCCCTTCATCGGCAACTTTCGTGAGGTTGTTGTCATATATGATTCATAAGGAGTTGAACGTGCAATTCGGATGTTGTCCAACATGTCTTATCACAGCTGCACAAACTTTACGAATTTTATATTTATGACGAAAACCCTATTACAGTTCGACTTTACTCGACAACATGAATCGTTTGAAAAATTCTCGAAGGATCATAACGGTGTATATACATTATTTGCACCGCTTCCAATAGTGATCGTCAACACATTCGAAGCAATGAAAGAAGCATTCATGGAGAGAGGTTGGATCATTCATTTCAGTAGGTACAATTAGAGACCTCGAAACGACTCATTTTTTCCTTTCTCTAAAGTCTACTGCGAGGTGATATCTATCACGTAAATGGGACAACCGCTCGGAATGGATTAAAGAGAATAGGAGCCGAGTCAAGGTCTCTATAGATACTATTCTTTCAGGCGACGACTTCAATGGGCGACCCACTTTGGAGTTCTTGGATGCGTTCACTTACGCACACAACAGTGGAGTGATCAACTCAAATGGAGAAGTGTGGAGGGAACAAAGAAGGTGAATGCACATCTGTGCTTTCACAACATTGAACGTATTCAGAACAGCTTTATCTATCCTCAGAGATTTCGGAATGGGCAAGAACAGAATGGAACAGAATGTGAGAATGAAACTCTGATCAAAACAATTAGCACGTTTAGGTGCAAAGCTCAGTTCGAGACTTCATGGAACATCTTGATTGTATTGAAGGCAAAACACGAGTGAAACTACAGCGTCCAATGCAGGTAATGCGTGAAGAAATTTTGGAAACGGACTATCATTTCTTCCAATCAACTAGATTATAAGGTTTCTAATTCGGGAGTAGAGTGCATTCGTCTGCTGTCTGATTCACGAGTAGCGGTTATCTGTTGCATGAATGAGACAACCGCCCCTCGGGAATCAGACAACAGACGAATGCACTCTACTCCCGAATTAGAAACCCTACTAGATTACTCTACAGGTCATGATAGCCAATATCATTAATGAAGTGCTCTTCGGCTTCCGTTATTCATACGATGAATGTGGCCCAATCATGGAATACGTGGAAAACTTCAACAAGGTATCCATTACAAGAAGATCGTGAAACGTTCAGCTCATATCAGATGATTGTTGACATCACTTCGAACAAATTATACTTCCTTGTCTGCGGACTTCCGTTTTTGAAAAAGGTGCCATTCATCGAGAATCTGGTGTACGAGAAGCACAATCGAAACATGAACAAGGCGAGGAAGAAATAGGATGGGATAAATAATGATAGTTTAGCTTCGACGTTTCGTGGACGAGCAAGTTGAGAGATGTCTGAAGGATTTCGACCAAGAGACAGATGAACCCGGGTGTTTCGTGCAGGCATATATGCAGAGGGCATTGACGAAGAAGGAGCTGACGTGAGATGACTGAGCATCCATTCATCGCCAACTCATTTTGTCAGTCCGCTCCAACTGAGAGCGACATGTCATGACTTCTTCATGGCTGGACAGGAGACAACAACGACGACACTCCGGTAAGAAAATCCGTGTAGGAGGATACGGATCGCATTATGGAAACGTTACGGACAGCCGTTCATTCCTGTCGGTCTCCATGAAAAAAATGATTGCCTATCGAACGTAGCGACTGGGATTTTTACGTGTTTAAAAAAACAATGATGATAATGACTATTCCAGATGGGCTATTCTATTTCTCGCTGCAGATCAACGCATACAGGCATGCATGTCTTACACTTGCATCCTACGTATCGTGCCTAGGATAAACTGCGGAAAGAAGTGGTGGAGATTGTTGGACATGACCGAATGCCGTCTATGCAGGATCGGTCAAACGTAATCATGTCGAGTGACGTTGATGAGTCGTTATTCAGATGACGTATGCACAAGCTTGCGTGGTGGAACTGCAGAGATGTGCCAACGTCCTATCGGTCAACATCATACATGAGACACTAGCAGACACTGTTCTGCAGGTAGAGAAGTATGCTCATTGTGAATAAACGTGTCATTAAGGGCCATCCCATTGAGAAGGGAACCATTACCATTGTGGACATTCATGGAATTCTCAAGAGAGACCCAGTGTTGGGAGGAGATGGAGACAAGTTTAGACCTGAGAGATACTTGAACCATGATGGAAAGACGCTGAAGAAGGTGAAATGAGGTTCAAGTGCTGGTGTAATTGCAAGAGTGCAGGAGCTTGTCGATAGAACTGTTCCCTTCTCCATTGGCAAACGGGCGTGTGCTGGTGAAGGTTGTCATCAATGTGGGAAACCAAAACAATCACATGGTTACAGGACTCGCACGCATGGAACTGTTCCTGGCCATCACTGGTCTCGTACAGAAATACCGTATTCTTCCCTCTCCTGATGGACCAATCGACCTCAGTGAACATTCCACAACGGCAATTATTGCGCCGAATGACCAGTACATCGCATTGGAAAGAATTTAAACGTCTTTACTCACATGACAGACATCTTCTGTAAGACTGGACCTCCTAGGCTTATCCTGTGCACAGTTTTTCAACTTTATGTCTCCGAATTGGCTGAAAACTTGGTTCTAGGGGTAAATCGACTCCGTAGATCACGAATATGAGGTCCGTTTGACATGAAAAAATTTTGTTGCCTCAGGGCATGAAATTTTTTCCATTTTTTTGCCGTCCTGAAAAATTTTGTCTGCCAGTGTCGCGGAGCACCATTTTTGGAATCTACGTACTCGATTCTCCCACATATGTGAAAATGAGCCAAATTGGAGGTGACCCATTGGAGCTACCCAGATGAGATTTTGCTCATTTCGGGGACTTAATCGTTTTTTGCGCACTCCCTCCCCTACCCGTCCGATCTGGCAAGTTAGGCAACATTGGGCCCAACTAGTACTTGAAACATATTCGCGACGGGAATAATCACTCTTGCAGGACTCAAATTGGCTCTGCTTTTTTGCTCGGGTATTTACCCTTAACTGTTGTGACAGTCCGTTGGCCTCACATCGATCGGGTCCAAAACCAACCCCTAACCATCAAAGCCCTTTTTTCTGACTTTGACTCCGATTGTTAGCGAGAATGTCTTTCGCTGACGCAACTAGAGTGGCGGGGATAGGAAACGTTGGACGACCAACACGGTCATCCGACAATGAACGAATGATGTGATCGACCAATCTGGTTGACCAATTACGAAAGAATGAATTGGACGACCATGTTGGATGACCAAAAGAAAAGGAAATCTGGATGACCAATTTCCTCCTCCTCATTCATTCATCCTCGTCCTCTGTGAACCGGTTTCCAAAAATGGTGCAATCTCCGCGACACTGGCAGACAAAATTTTTCAGGGCGGCCTTTTGAAAAATTTATTGGCCTAAAAATGAGCTTCAAAGTGAAGCTTAAGGTCTCATTTTGATAAGTTTATGTGTCCTAGGGACCGGAATTCGAATGCCACATCAATTGTACATATCGGATTTTTTTTCCAATTTTTGGCGATTTTTAGGATTTTTTCATGCCCTGAGGCAACGAATTTTTTTCATGTCAAACGGACCACAGATTCGTGATCTACGGGGTCGATTTACCCTAGACCCAAGTTTTCAGCCAATTCGGAGACCCAAAGTTGAGAAACTGTGCAAAGGGCTGGTCCAGCCTTACAGAAGATGTCTGATAATATAAAAGAGACTAGTGAAGAAACAATGCGTAAAAATATTTCATGTATACCCTTAACAAGGAAAGCGAACTAAAAAAAAGAGCTTCAAAGTGAAGCTTCAGGTCTCATTTTCATAAATTTATGTGTCCTAGGGACTAGAATTCGAATGCCACATCTTGAACTTGAACTTTCGATTTGAGATCTCGCCATAAGTGCGTGCAACTCCCTGTTTAAGACACGTTATTTTTTCAACTGAAGCTAAAATCGACCTTTCCGGCACCAGGTGGAAAAGTTTCGAATTAAATTCTGATCTTTTTCCTGAAAGTAGGTATGGGCACCCTGATGAACGTCGTGCGTGTACTGATTCGGTCTGAAAAAATTTCGCAATCGTTTTATAAATGAATTTCGTCATAATTTTAGATCGATTATAACTC
>JACMIF010002545.1:4501-15505 GCA_014805445.1 Diplogasteroides magnus | reverse complement strand
TGTTTACATCGTTCTCCTTATCACACCCCCCCCCATACCTGTGGAGGCACAGGCGACGATGCGTTGAACGATGCCTCCATTCCCGTTCCTCCATCACCACTTGGCCAGTCCAAATTAGCCAGAGCAACGCCGGACGACGCTCGTGCAAGCTGCGGTGTACCTGTAAGCACTTCCCTGTTGAATACTTGAACTGCATCTTGGCGCAGTGGCAGTGTGATCGCCTCACGCGATATAGGTGCGAGGTTCGACCCCCGGCTGTGACGATTATACCCAACGCTTGAACTGAACGTTTGTGATGCTATATTCTTTGACGGAGCCCTTTTGCCAATTTTAGCTTGATTTTGGTGAGATGAGACTACAAACTACAGAGGGAAAAATGCTACTAGGGCAGGCAGTTTGCACACGAATTCGGCTATGTTTCAATGATATTATATATCAAATGCTTTTGGCTTCTGTGAAACACAACCGTCACGCATACAAAATGCAAACCCTAAAAGCTACCGTACCATTGCCATTCGGTGCGGGAGATACGGCGGATCGAGCAGAGGGCGGCCGGGGTCTCTCGGGAGGAGCCATGCGCACCATCGTCGCTGCCACTTCCTCATCGTCTTCTGAAATAAGAGAATTTACTACTGTAAGAGTGATGAGTTCAATTGGGTTAGTCTATTGGGTCAATGCTATAACAGGGACGAATTGAGTCCCCGCTACATAGTGACTCATTTGGTCTTTTGCGGTTCTACTCTTCCTACCATAATACTTTGTGACACCTACACAGAGTTATAGACTACGGGGAACTTCAGCTGAAGCACGGACTAGACTACTGTAGAATGTTGTAGCTTACTGTAGTAGGGTTACTGTAGAAGGATATCATACTACAGTAACCTAGAATATACTAGTCCGAGAGCTTCATCAGAAGCGCATATTACGGTATCTCACTGACCATCAAAGTTGAACATGCTGTTCGTGTCTCCGAGGTTGTCCAGGTTTGCTCCTGCCAAAGTGACCGCGGAAGGATCGTGTGCAGAGATGCGAGGACTGCAAATCAGGAAGTTAACCGAGGTCTCGACACTATAGTCTAACTACGGTATATGTTCGCTTATGAAATTGAGAAAATTATCCAAAAGATACCCGTGGATTTTTCGCCACATGTACTTACCAAAAATAAGCATGACCTCAATGAACTCAATACAACGAGGGTGGTCAACAATATCACTGATTTAGCTTCAAATGTACTCAACTTAGTTATGTCAGACTGGACAGCCGTTCTGCATTCACTACTGTTGGCAGTTTAATTACATTTTTGCATGTGTTTCAATGTTGCTTTATCAGAAGATGCACATTCTGCGAAGCATAACAAATAAAGTAGGCATTCTGCCAATCATATCAATTTAGAGCCCTCTGGCACTCACTCGGACGAAAGACCGTGGCGCCATGGAGATTAGAGCCACAATGGTGAAAAAGACAGATGCGCCATCGTTATCTTCATATCCACGGCGCCAATGTCGATTTTACCACTACGGCGCAAATATCCATGGCGCAGTTGTCTTTCACCCATTCACTCACCCCACATTATCCATCCAGTCCGGCGTGCGCAGTGTGACAGACAACGACCGACCGGGCGCCACCTGCAAATAGACAGTAATCCCGAGTCAGAGCATGATCTTGCGGATTACGGTATCCAATCGAATCATCCTGCTCAAATACAGTAATCCTTATTCAGACTGCGATATTGTGCATTACGGTGTACAATCGATTCAGAGCTACAGTACCCTGAAATACAGTATACCTGTATTCCATCCATAGACAGTGCAGCAATGGCGGCCTCTCCCGATTCCAGCAAAAGCCACAGTTGACGACCGTTGAGTCTGTAAAGAAATTACTGCCTTTCTGAAATTGAAGCTCCAACTGTTGTATGGTATTTAAAAATATTGTGAAACACAAGTGCTCGAGGTTTTTAGTTTGATAGTTTTACAGTCTGGGAAATGTCCACTACAATTCTATTGCCCCTTGAACCAGCGATTGGTATTTAATACTTGCATGAAACATAAGAGCACGAGGTTATCAGTTGATCGATCAAAAAGTATCACAACGAGAACATCTTAGCAACACCCCAATTTCGCTGCCTAGCAGCCCCCCGATCCCAATGATTCTTGGCGGACCTTCCCCACTCACTTCGTTGCCATGACAGTCGTGCCCAGTTCCCTCGCCCTGTCATGTACAATGTCCACCAGCTGCACGGGGAAGTCCTCGCTGGGCGGATCAAGACAGACGATTACCGTACCATCTGGAGGTCCCATGCACCTGAAGAGGTGGTGTGAGTTGAGAAATGACAGAAAAAGACAACCACTTGTATTTTACCCATTCCGTCAATTAAGAAAACGGAATTTATGGAAATGGCAGAAAAAACCGAGTAAAACACACGTCTCTTACATATCTTCATTTCTGTCATTTCCCAGTCGTCGCCTACAGCATCCCCGCTATGGTTGGCCGAATGGCTACTTACTAGGTTATGTTTCACAGTTGTCCATAAAGGTGTTGTCATATTACTGGAACTGTCAAACATATCCTAAGCATAATCCCTTCTAAGGTTGGCTGCTTGAGTACAAAATCAGTTATGTTTCACTGATCGGTATATCTTGACAGTTATTGGTTACGTGAAACATAACCGTTTTCATACTCAAACTGTCAACCCTAATCTTTCCCTTACCCCACAACATCCTCCACTACAGCCTCGGCCTTCGTCCAGTCCACCGCACGTGCGTCCAGTGTGAAGAGGGCGAAGACCGGCCGATGATCCGACGTTTTCAACTCCGATCGACCGTACCTAAACAACAGTCGATATATTACGTAGCAGCTCTCTTCTTCGTAACAGACTGTGTAGCTGCCCGAATCAAAGTATCCCAATCACTTCACTAAGGTTAAATTAGTTAGATTGCTTTGCAGCCACTTTCCCAGTACTTTAGTCAATAGTATTAGTAGCCCTTGACTGAGTAGTGGCCCAATCAAAACTGCTAACTGCATGGCAGCCCTTCCTACTCACACTTGGAGTTGCACCCTCGGCAGTCCTCCACGCCAGTTCGTCTCCCTCCACAGCACGCGATCTGTCCACGCGGGAGTCCTGAAGGGAATGATTGGGATACTGTAGCGACATTGGTTTCATTTTGTAAATAACATGTAAGCCAAATTCCACAGTGCTTAAAAGACGTTAAAGACTCGGAATAACCAGTATCGAAAACTGCAAGCGCCCAGTTTTTTTCCGGTTTTCCCTTGGAAATAAATAGCATTTCTCATCTTTGACGGGATATTTCGTAGCAGTCCCTTCAACCCTGCGTGGCAACCCATTCTCACCTGCACTTCTCCGACGTATCGTAATCATCCGAGAACGTGTCGTACTTGTAGGTGGGCGGGAACGTCAGTGGGCCTTCCTCGAAGCCAACGAAGGTCTGCAATTGGCTTACGTAAAGTATTGCGTGGCAGTCCCTTACAGTAACCCCAAACTGCTTAGCTGCCCCTTCACTCACATTTCCTGCAGCCTTCTGCTGTGTCAGCTGGTCTCCTCCTACGATCAAGTCCAGTTGTCCTGCTCGCACGATTCGTTTCACCTAAAACATGAACTCATGGTAACTACGTGGCAACCCCTAACTCCAGACTGCGTAGCAACCCCTCCTCACCTCCTCTCCTCCCATCAATATCCGGTAGTTGAAGTCGCCGAACCAGAAGATGACGTCGTGTGCGTCAATCGTCCTATAAGTAGATGATCTCAAGAAACCTGTAGGGATTGTGTTTCACCGCGAGCTTTAAAGCTCGGAATTTTTACATTATGTAATTATTTCGGTACGGATGCCTTCGGTAATTTAATTTCAGCGAATCAATTCTCACCACATTTAGGGTAGGTTACAGTAACCATATGTGCATTCCCATTACAGTAACCCTCACCTTCCACCCGAGAACTGCAGCTTGCGGAAGGCCGTCGAGTAGTCCTCGTTGCGGTCACGGATCTGAATGTTTTCTGTCTCATTCCACATAATATGTATGTGTTTCCGGTGACGCTAGACTATTTTCACCTACAAAACACTGCCATACAGCATGAATAATCATGTTTATTCATAAAGTTAGTCAAAAAATATAAAGCTGATTGGCAGCCCTATTTGGACGTGCCATCGGGCTGCCACGCAGCATCAAACCAACCTCATTCTGTCCAGCGGCGAAATGCGAACAGACGAAGACGATGCTTGTAGAGTGAACGACCAATCGGAGACCGACGCTGCCCTGGAGAAGATATAATATTATTGCATCATGACGTTCAACAATAGCACCGACTACCTCCTCACACAACTTATATAACGCGTCGGAAGCGTATTCTCAACTGGCGGGGACTGCATAATCAGCAGTAAAAATCAGCCATTAAGAGTTTTAACAATTAATTTTTAGCTCTTTTTTCAGTTCCTTCATTACTTATCCAATCAGTAACAGACATCCAATATTGTCAGGCAATTTCAACATCTAATGTATTCTCTCTGATGCATATAACTGGTGAGTCGAACTTTGAATTAACCGAAAATTTGTATTACCGCATGATTCTACAGTACTCCAAACAGTCCCCTCACCTTATTGCCGGTCGCTCCTCCCAGTCCAGTCTTCACCGATGCTATGGAGAAGTCGCGCAGATACGGGGCCAGTGGTGCCTTGGCAAAGACGAAGAGGCACACGCCAACCTGCGGGAGATATGTTTCAGCGAGTGCATTTATAGATATTTCCATTTACACAAACGTTCTCGTACACTTAGCTATGTGCCCATATATAAAAAATCTCACTAACTACTTCATACCATGCAGAACTCTTCAACCAGTGGTACAGTTATCGATTTCCTACAGCAATCTCACTACCGTAAGCACAAAATCAACTCCAATCGATATTCGACTACAGTACCCCATAACTACCGTACTCACCAACTGTTCGCATCCCAGCAGAACGTACGGCGCCCTCTCATTGAGTGTCTTCCTCAGTCCGTCACACCATAACCGCTGATTCGTTGTGCTGCAGAGTGTTCATATAATTGGTCAAATCTCAAAAATTAATGCATCTCCTCCAAATAACTCAAAAAATAATGAAGTGTAAATTTGTCTGAGAACAGTGGAAACTACCACATTAGTTGTTTGTTGCTGACCTCGCCTTTACTATATTGCTCGCGTTGAGATCCACCAGCTCTTCCACTCCAATCGCGACGATATCAGCACACGCATCCAGGTCCGACACGGATACTGTAAGGATCGAAGTTACTGTAGGAGGCAGGGGGGGATACGGTTGAAATGATTTTGTGTGAGAAGAAAAAAATAGAAATGCTGCAAAGTCCCAGTGAAAATTGAGTTTCATGGAGTGTTCAATAGCGAAAGGATCCAAAAGCCAATGATGAAACGACGAAATCAGGAGTCGGTTAGAAAGAAAATTAATAAAGATCGTGAGATAAGACAGACAAAAAATACTATGAATATGAATTATATGAGTTATGCTTCACGGTGTCCTCAGAAAGAAAAGACACCTATATTCACTAATGACGTCGCAATTTTTTTGCGAACAAAAACAAAAATATATAAAGAAAGGAAGCCAGGTACTAGTAATAGTGTCCATATGCGATTAGTAAACAAGCGCTCAATAAAAATAACTAATAGACATTTCTGCAGAAATGAACGACACGGTTAAAAAAGGAAATATAGTGTAATGATCGCGAGAATAAGAACAAAAGAGAGAAAATGACACTTTTTCGAGTCAAATACCAATAAGAGTTGTTTCATGGTGTGCTCATAAGTTAAAAATATCCTAACCAACTAATATTTTGCGGATTTTGAACAAAAAACAACCAACCTAAATTGGAATGAGGAAAGATCCAATCGCTCAGCTTGGCCTCGTTCCGGAACGCGATATTGTGCATGTTCTTGCCTCCGTTCACGTTCCAGGTTCCTGCAACGACGACAGATTACGGTAGCTACTACTCCCAACGTTCACTCCATCTCTCTGCACTCTCATTCACTCGTTTGTCTGACGCATAGACACTACTGCACGATAGAGAGATGGAATGCATTTTGGGATTCACTCTGCCACCTCTAGTAGCTACAGAACCACATTCAGAATCATTGGAATGGAAAATTGCGGTAAACCCCCGGATTCAGGTCCTACAGTATCCCCTTTCTCCTCCCCTCTACCGTACTCACCGACGAATATGGTAAGTGGCGCTGCTGTGGTGAGCTCATCAGCCTGCTCCAGCAGGGAATCGACAGCCGAGGCGTACTCTGTAATATCGTATTTAGTCCAAAAGAACGACCTCTCAACGACTAAAAGAATCTGAGCACCACTATGTAAAGCACACTGCACATGCATTCACGGGCTCCATAATTTTTTAAACCAGAGACAGCGGATACGTTGCGAAAAGTGAGGTTCCCTAACCCATCGCTCTTATGCCACAGCATGCAATGAAAAGGCCTAGCATGATTCCTCCAATAATCCGCGCTGATTCATTGTTCCGAATGAGAAACTAATACAACCACAGTACAACAAACAAGTCGACCACCATAAATCACGAATTTGAATATGTTTCAAGATCGAAGCCAAAGCCGAAACTACCACAGGTTTCCGAAACTACCACAGGTTACTGTATACTCGGACACGATGACGTCACAATAGAAGCCATTGAGCCATTGATCCTCATTCCTCATCTCCCAGGCTGTTCTACCTAATCGCATGAGAAGCAACGGGACAGGTCCGCCATGGTCTTTTGCGCCGCAATGGTGAAATGGATCCTGTGAGCGCAAGTGACCATTTCACCGTTATGGCCATAGATGTGCACACTTTGTAAGCAAATTTTCGCTGCAGGGTGCTCCCAAAATTATTTCCCCAAAATCCACTGTAAAAACGCAAATTTTTCCCATCGCACAGGGTGCTCCCACTAAAATTTTCTCAAATACACTGCAAAAACGTAAATTTTTGGCCTAGCAGGCAGCTCCCACCAAAATTTGCAGGGTGCTCCCGTAATTTATTACAGCTCAGCACACCTATGGTTATGGCGCAAATGTTCACGGTGTTCCTGTCGTAAAGCAACCGCTAAGGGAAGAAGAATGAGTCTGACGACTCCCAGCACCTACTAGAGATTGACTTTTGAAACGAACTTGCATTCATTCTGTCTGATCGCATCATCAAGTATTTGACAAGTGATATACAACAGTAAAAGAACAGACAGAGAAAATGCAAATGCGTTCTAAGTCGATCCTGACAATCTACCACAAATCACATGGAATCTACACATTAACACTCACCGCGGAAGTAGAAGTTTCCTATAAATTATCAAACATTTATCCATTCTTTAATGATCGCAACCAAAATGGGTTAAAATTTTAGCAACAGATGAGGAAATTATCTACAAAGTCAAATACAAATAAATAAAAATATTAAAATTGATAAAATACCTTGTACAAGACTCGTCGGCAGCAGATTGCAGGCTCTGTCGAAGATCACGGGAGACACGGCGCTTCCTGCAGAATGAAAATATATATTTTTTTGCAAACTCGTCCTAGTTATGTTTCTCCACGATTGTAAAAAGGACTGCACAAATAATTCATAATTAGTTTGTCATTAGAACCCTAAAAAAAATGAAATAGTAGACCCTAAGAAAACTGTCGTGATCAGTCTCACCCGGAAGTCAACAGTATCAGAGATGGGCACGTCACTGGGACGTACTAGCCTTACTTTCATTTTACGGGTTCCCAAACATGTATTGATGTTAATTTTTCGGATTATTTAACAGTGTGTTACAGTTTTACGCGGTCTCCTAATGCCGTATCCTAAATTTATGGGGGACCAGGTAAATATCAGTCCGTGCTCAGCTCTTTACCCGGTTATGTTTCACGTGGCATGTAAAAAGTAATGAACACACAATGAACAGTGAATTCTTCAAGTTGTATTGTCAGCCCAAAACGACACAGTAATTAGCATGGGAACTAAACCTAATGGAGGTCTCGCCAGGAAATCTACCGTATACCTGAGAGGAAGAAATCGAAGATCTTTTGTGAAAACTCGCCTTATTTATGTTTCACTTGGCTTATAAATAGTCTGGCATCTATGAACTACAATGCCTTTGTATCCACATTTCTGAAAAGAAATGGTAAAATTCCACCCTACGAAAACTACAGTAATCAGGGTCTCGTCCGGACACCTACCGTACACCTAAAAGGAACAGTTCAAAGTTGTTATGCGAAAAATCACTTTACTTATGTTTCCCTAGGCTTCTAAATAGTCAAGTACCCATGAACTGCAATGGTTTTTCGCCTTCAGTTCTAGAACGAAATAGTAATAAGTACTCATTACGAAAACAACAGTAATCATGGTCTCGCCCGGAAATCTACCGTATACCTGAGAGGAAGAGGTCGAAGCTCTCCTGCTTCGAGCTGTCCATCAGGTTGTTCTGGATAGTGCGGGCGATGGATCGGGAGGCATCTTTCAACTGGAATGGATAGGTTTCAGTGAGGGTATAGGGTCATCAGCTACTTTTGTCCACAGTACACCGGTGATTCCCGTCTTACAATTAGATCTATAAAAATATAAGTTGTCGTAATATCCTAAATAGATTTATGTTTCAGGGAGGACGTAAATACATCTCAGACTAATCTTCAACAATGTTCCAGTGAATGCCCTCGATAATACTGACATTTAGTATGAAAATCAAAAATTTCGTACAACGATTTGTAGTTTGATCTCTAATCTCTGTACTTTGATACCTTGCTCTTGCCCTCCAGTGCTCCCGTCCCTGCATAGATTATGCTGCATTGGTCGCCGTTCTTCTGCCAAATGTCACGGAATACCTAAACAATGCAAACTAAATACATCGAGTTGTACAGAAGTTAGTTTTATAATGATTGCACCGGTTGGTTTCGGGAAATCTTTCGGACACGGGTTGAATAAGCATTTTGTACGTACGATTTGAAGCATGGTTTGCGCTAGGGTGGGGGTTTTCGATGCTATATTGACAGCCGGTTAATTTCTAGCCTCACTATTCTCTTCATAGCGGTCGAAATACTGGTGAGTGACGACCGCTCGGACGAGAATAGGGAGGCTAGAAATGAACCGGCTGTCAGTATAGCATAGAACACCCCCCACCCTGTTTGCGCATTGAGGACTATTCTGTTAACATTTTCAAAACTTGATTCCAGCGAAACACCGTTGCCCTAACCGGTTGATCCATGTTATTAGTTTGCTGTGACACAACTTCTCCTACGTTTGCTCAAATTTCAAACAAAACTTCTCTAGGGAGAAGAGATGCTTTGGAATTCCCATTTCGAAACTACACAAAAACTGAAATAGTTCCAATGCGTGTTGTTCCAAATCGTCACTTCTCCTTCGTAAAACGGCGTTTTAGAGTGATTGCGCAACGAAATGTATTAGGAGCAATATCATGAGAATTTTTTTCAAAAAGGAATAGTCAGATATAGCGGTATGTTATTTGATCGAGTCGTCTTATCAGTTCGCTGTGGCACAACTTCACCTATTCATGGAAAAATTTCAAACAATACTTCGTTAGACATCGCAAGTCCCAAATTTGCGCTTTCCCGCCCTGCTAAACCCCGTAAGTACCTCCTCTATCCTCGTGAACGTGTTCGCGTTGCTCGTCTCGATCTGCAGGGCAGGCAATTGGGCTCGGAGCATCTGGAAGTGTGCAGTTTGATCTTTGTTCTTTGATCTTTTGACATGTGTAGTTTGATCTCTTGACATCTGTAGTTTGTACTTTGGTCTTATACATGCTCAGGGATTTAATTTTGAGAGCAGAGGGTCTTCAATGGCAGAGTGAGTTAGTTAATTTTAACGATCCTGTCCGTGTATGTAGTTTGATCTCTAGATCTCCGTAGCTTGTAGACTCACATGCAGTCCAATGACTGTCTGCACACAATTCGTCCTGTCCAGGCAGTCGAGGCAATTCGTGCGTACCGTGCCAGACTGTTTCCTGCAACGCAAACATTGGGTTACTGTAGCCACTTGATATTTCAAGACACCCGGGAATGTTGTGCAACAGAAGCTCCATAAATGAGATGTGCTTTGTTTAAACTTCGATAGATCCTTTATCACGGCTTTATGACGAATAAATAGCCCACTGTTGCCAAATCAACATTTTACGCATACGAAGTTGATTCTAGATTCATGGAAAATGTTAGAACACAAGTCCTCATTTCTCATAACTCGTCTCATGTGCGATACCAGTGTCTGTTGTGCAACAGAAGCTATATATATAAAACGGACTTGTTAAATTATGATTATCTTGCTACTATTTTCTTCACATAGTGCAAGAACAATACAGTTAGTTCGATGCGCTGTTACTAAATCTTCCTATTTCCCTCACAAGACATTTGCCAAACGGCTGTTTCCTGCAACGAAACACTGCCATCATTTCCCAATCGTGACTCCCGTGAGTATTGTGCAACAGAGACTACTTAAATATGTTGTCTTGTTAAAGAACTTCGATACATCTCCATATTTCACTACATGAGGTCAATTTTAATCCCGCTATTTATCATAGATTCATAACCCGTCCCATGTGCGACGTACCTCATGACATTGCCCGCACTTGCATGGAAGAATCCGTGGCGCTCCGCGTGCGGCAGCAACTGTCTCTGTAATGGGAATTAATGACTTGTGATTCATTTAAAAGTTTACTGAAACCCGCGTGGTTTATGCATCACAGAGTATTCAAATTTTAATGTGAAGGATGAAATCAATCGTTCCGAGATAGCTTAGTAATGGAAATATTACCCCATAACCCCTGCCTTGTGCGATTCCAGGAAGTGACTAATGAATTGTGCTTGAATGAAACCCGCGTTGTTTATGCATCACAAAGCAAACAAAAGTTAGTATGATGCATAGATGTAATACCTTGAATTCTGGCGAGACTATACGCGCCCGCGCGCCGCGGGCCGGGGGGGGGGGGGGGGGGCGCGGGCGCGGGGGGGGGGGGGGGGGGGGGGGGGG